>RJJA01000636.1:0-20301 GCA_003724045.1 Lepidurus arcticus | reverse complement strand
CTTTCAATATTACATCCTTCATGCGTAAGGAGCGTTAGCTGAATTTAGTGGATTTTTGTATCACAAGATGGCAAAAATATCTCAAAGTGCTCAACCTACCCTGTGCCCAAACTGCCCCGGTCTCCCCAACAGAAAAGCTGGTGTTGGGAATTTCATTGTTATTTCGTGGAAAGAAAATGCAACTGAAATTATTGTGAAAATTCTTGTGAAATTTGTGAAATGATTATTGTTATTGTTGAATATTGTGATTATTGAAATTTGTTATTGTGAAATTATTGTGAAAATTCTAAAAATAATCAAAAGTAGCATATTTTCAGAAAAAAAAGTCAGAAGGAAGTCAATTACGAGTAGAACTTTCAATTTTATAAACAGTAGATGAGTCAGATTATTCTTAGAAAGTGTAAAAGTACGATTTTTACAAAGAGTCACAATGAAATCGATTACAGAGTAAAATAGTAATTTAACAGGTAGTTGGTAGGTTAAATTACTACAATTTCTTGTAAAAAAAAGACTAGTATTGGTATTATATTTACAGAGAAATCGGTTTAGTAAACTTTACTAGTAAAATTGGCATACAATAACAAGGAAAGCTGTACCATTTTACAAGAAATCCATAGTAATGTCATATTACAACGAAATTTGGGTAAAATTACCTTAATGTCGTAATCAAAGCTTTGTTATTTTACGATATTTTTTTACTGTGTACGCGTCCTCTCCAACAATTGCGTACCTTTCCCTTGGCGTCCAACGAGTCCCGACCAGTCCCTCCTTTGATTAAACTTGCATGTTCCTTTACCTCCACCATTCTTTCCTGCATCTTTATTAAGTTTTAAAGGTCGGGGCAAACTCATTTGCTCTGGCCCAAACGACGAAATCGAGTTGAAACGAAAGTTGATTGAAAACTTGGCGATAGATTGTGAACGACTCCCCCGGAAAAGTATAGATTGAGACCAAACCCCATATTCCCCCCTCAAAAAAGAACGTTGTGCCGAATTTCGCCGCAATATCGAAAAGGTTTTACCCCGTTTTGGCGTGCGACCTGGTATTCAACGCTGTGAGCTTCAAATATAGTGATCTACCTTTGGATTCTTCTTTTTCTTTACCTTTTTTTTGGGGGGGAGACAAAGTTTTTTCCGATGATTCCCCAGTTTCTAATAGAAGCCTGTTTCTGTCCATGTTCCTTTTTATTCTTAGACTTATGGGACTACTATAACACATCCAGTTGCTGGCATGCACGACAGACTTATTAGTTGATCGATATAAGTAATAGCCACAGGGAGAATGCCTCGACATCACCCCATCCTTATTCACTGGGAACCCAACAAAGAGAATTCGATGTCAACACAAAAAAAGCGAAGAACCTGCTGACCGACCTGAACAATAAAATCCTACAATGATGTCAAAAAATCAATGACATTCTAAAAGCCTTGTTCGAGTCACACACGAAACAACGATAAAATCAGGTTATAGTCGAGGACAACGTTCTTACCTTAAAAAAACCACAGTCGCAACGACTGTTGGCAGACTTGTAAATTATCCTGGGCCTAATTGTCAATCACACAATAATCCCTAGTCGGCCCTTCTGCTATTAGTTCCTCTTGAGCAACCACATACCCTGGTCTTGGGCGCAAAAACAACTCCTGAACAACGCAACTCCCTAAACACGCCAACAATGAAAAAACGGACGCTTTTCTCAGTTGGTCGTATAATGTCGTAGGCTCCCGTTCACTCAAAAATGAATTCGGCTACACTTCTTCGCTGGGTATACTACGTAAACTGCGTCTACACTAACCGTGTGCAACCATACACACGTTGACCTCGTGCTAACAATAGTCTGCGTGCAGAATTCCCAGGTTGATCAATTACCACAAAGAGCACTAACTCAAGGTAGAGGACAATTATTGAGGTACTCCGCTGTGGTACTTTCAAGGTTTGTGTACGACACCCAGCAGGGAGCACCCAAGCTTTCGGAATGGAGAGTCAAAGTAGAGAGGGAACTCACAAGAGTACACGGCTCCACAACAACAACGCCAGGCAAGGTGTGCGCACAAGCATGCTCCAGAAAGATCAAGCACATGAACCAGGTGTCCATGTGCAAGATGCCTGCGCTCTCGTCCTCCAAATTTCAACCAGAAATACGACGCTTTTCTTGCCCTTTTCTCCCCGTCACCTTACTCACTTCATTCTTGGATTATACCTAACTACACCGCTCATCTTTTTCTTTCTTTAGTATTTCTTTGGCCAGGCGTCATAATTATGCTAGCGTGTTCCAAACTGATCCCGGTACAGTCATGGCGACGAGTGCAACGTTACCTGAGGTGATACAGCAATTCTCGACAAGACAGACTACATAGAGTCAAGCATTATTATTAGGGAAGTATTTCAAAAGGCTCGCGTTTCTGGTTCCTCGCATCTGAAGCTGACGACGCATGTTGCATGTATTCGGTACTCAACAGCGTTGGATACATTACTGTCAAAAAATATCTTATTAATGCACAGAGACGCAGTAATGGAGTGGGAAATGAGCCGCATAGTTTAATAGACTTCATCAAAAGACCGGTAATTGACTTAATTTAGATGCAAGGCAGACATGTCCTGAATTTCCTAATTTCCTCGCAAGAGTATATGAGAACCGAGGCACCGTCTCTGTTCCTAGTCTGGCAAAGCACTGACAAAAGCCTTGTGAAAATCACGCCGTGGATTCTGTAATAGGGCCACATAACAAAGCTGGGATGAAGATGATTGTCATGGATGACAAGTCCCTACAAGCTTCTGCAGACGCAGCTGCTTCGGAAGAGTCGAAATCCGCGCGAGACGGAGACCAAAACGCTATTTCACGCTTCTGTTCGTCTGACGCAAATTCCTGATCCCGGGCTCCCCCAAGAAATGTAATATATCAAACCAATTACAACAAGGATTCCCTACTTTCTATGTTAGATCATCTCGTCTCTTGTAAAGACCACCAAAAAGACCAAACATTCTATCTTTTCTTTACTTTCTTTGGTCTTTTAATCTGAGCTATAGGAACCAATTAGAAGATGCTCACTTTCACGTTAAAGTTCCTACCCAAACCTGGGCTATACGCTGCTTTCATTTCGTACGATCCCTCTACTTGCTGAAATCTCTTCTGCTCTTCATCTCATGTCAACAGTCTTCTTTTCTTAAAGAGAAAAAATCAATGAGCACCGCTGAAAGTGCGCAACGAATTCATACCGTGCATGTTTAGTGCGCCATAAAATGAGACGAGCCCCCTCCACTTTCAAAACTTGGGCCAGAAATCTTAACAAAAGACAAACTTTGGGAAATGGCACTTTTCAATTGGCTCATTTTGTTGAATTAGAACATTAGAATAAGCTAGTGTAATTTTCCTATCCAACAAGTGTCTACTAAATTCTCTTTCTCTTTCAATGCTTTCTTGCCTTCCAAGTTTGGGATCCGCGTTTTGTTGATGTACAGCTTCCAAGTTCTGGCCTTGCGATCGATCAACAGGTTTCGGCCCTGGCTCTATGGAACCCACCTCTCCCACGTTCTCCCTTTTCTCGTTACACATTACCATTTGACGGACCCGTTAATACCAAGATGATACAAATTATTAGCTGGTAGAAGTCAGGCCTGCATACCTACAACGACCCCTCTTGACTGTGTTCCCTAATCGAACTGCTCCCCACAAAAAATCCTTCTTTTGCGGCCGCAATCAATCACTGACGACGCAGCTCCGCATGGATCTTCTTTTCGGACTCCGGGAGAGCTCTAACTCCCAATGGAAATCAGCTATGACAAGGTGGGAACCGACCAGGAAGCTGCTGCGGTGAACTATCGCCTAGCTTTTCGCAAACTATAAGCAATGCATTTCGGATTCCACGAAATTCAACAGCAATAGCAAATTCTTGCAAAGCTAACATTTCCATCCCCCTCCCTTAATCTGCAGGAAACTTTAAATTCGCGGGTGGTTTTCCCAGCATCTCTTGAACAGATCTACCAGGTCACAGAGATCGTAAAAGAATCGTCAACTTCAACCAAGTGCTTTCCCCTAGCTGGTTCCTTCGGATAATAGGAATTACGACGTTCTTGTTTTCTATCTCTCTATCTTAATTCATTGATCAATTGAGTTTATAACAAAACAGAACACTAAAGTCTTCAGGTCTTATAAAAATTTGCTCGGAAAGAAGGAAAAACAGATGCTAGCCATTCGGTTAGCCCGGGCTTGCAAATATCGATTGGGGGTTTCAGCCCGTTTGCTACCACCGCGACATCTAGCGTGGACTACCAGAGCTAATACCTTAGTATTGTAAACATCAATTCTAGACGCTCAGATTTGCACCATAAAATTGATACATTTTTAAAGAAATAAATAAAAACAGAAGAATCTTACCTTTTAGGCGCGTTTGATCTGGTCGCGTCATTATGGGGATGTCCGATGCTGGCAAGGAAACCGATGTTAGCCCCATCCCTCTTTTCCCCGTAAGTAATATAACAAGATGACACGGCAAAATATCAATAGGAAATGGGATGGAGTTTCGCAAAACCATCAGTCTTTCGAATATGGAGCAACAATGGATGCCACCCAGTGGAGTAGCAAAATACACTATCATTTGTTATACGTGCTACCCCGGGTACTTAATGGATGTATGCTGTTTTAGTAGTACAGTACACAACAACGCCAGCATATCAAATTACGGGAACGAAACTTTTGTTTAGATTTCCTCGAAGTGCAGCAACAGCAAAGATAACAGCAACGACAGAGAAAATTCCAATGCCGTTGCTCCGGGCAATTAGAGTACAAAAAACGGCACTTACCAGCTAGTCGCTCAGCAGTGCGCCGACAATGACAAAAGATTCAGGCAACAAACTCATCGGCAAATCTGCAAAGACACAAAACAATGGAAAATTGTAATCCACAACCAAAATGCAAGCCTATGGTGGAATACTACCCTTCTCTAAGCATATATTACATGATTTAACACGGTTAAACTCGACGGCATTCAAATTGTCTCCTCAAATGAGAAATAAAACCAGTCAGTAAATGTTCAAAGTTCTAAATGGAGACTCACAACCGAAACTCGCCTATTTTTAGAAGTATTAGGCAATCTTGAACATACTTAACTTTGGAATGAACAAAAAATGTTCATTGCTTTCTCAATTCACACGGTTCATGTTCCCCCACATTCAAGCGATCACCTTCTCAGCGGAAAAAAAATAAAGTAAATTCCTTAAGCTTTATCGAGTGGTGTGTTTATCACCGAGTAACGAATTCTTTTCTTTAGTTCTTCGGACTACTGACGTCATTACGCGGTTTTCCCCATTCCTCGCACAGAAAAACCACACTGTTTATAAACACACAAAGAAAAAAGAAAAGAAGACTATGAAAGCGTTTCCCGCCACAATAAGCGAGCTTGGAAACTTGTTTAATTGCAGTCGCGACCTAAATCGAACTGACGTCTGCTTAAGAAGTATACTCATGGCTTTTAGTAGCAAAAATGCTCTAAATCAATGATCCTGAACTTCATATCGATTTCCTTTGGATGGTACAATCCGTTTCGCTTCATTTGAGCGTCAGAGGTAATAACTATTCTTTAAAAAAATGGTACAAAAAAACGTTAACGAACATCTGATTCGCACCTCCCTAACGGAGCAGCTTAATTATAATTTGCACGCGAAAGCCAGACAATAACGAACCCGTTTCACGATTCTAATTTTGCAGACCAGACTAGACCAAATTTAACAAATTATTTTTCAGACCCTGCTTCCCTCCACCAAAGATGGAAGGCGATGCTAATTCATTAGCGGTGAGAATGAATAGTGGCTTGATGACAGACAAAGACAAAGGTGCAGAGTATACACCGTGCTCGCTTTTTTCATGAATTTGAACTTTCAAAATGTTCCACCGAAAGAGACCGAAAAAGAGGGAGAGACGCGTTGAGAAGAGAACGCTCGGAAATATCCCGGTTGGACCACTTAACCTAACGAACACGCCAAGAGATCAAGAACTTGACGGCGATCTACTGGCAGACTCCTCTATAATACGATCCCCAACGCGAGTGCCGTCACTAAATTCCCAGGCTATATAGGGCTGATAACTGCTCTGACGTCCGGGGAGTGTAACCTTCATTAATGGCTGCTGGGCATTTACGAAAAAAAGATTCCGTTTCGACGATTGAGAAACGACGCGAGGTAAGAAGGAAAACAAGTATAGTACTTGGGGTGAGAAAAAAAAGACGACTTTTTGGTCGCACGTCTCGTCTGGTACATTGAACGAGGTCGCACACATCAAACACCTTGAGAAGGCGTCCAGTAAATACAAAAGTTGTCCCAAGCCGCGCATCAAGGCGGCATCCTTGCTGCCCTTTTCTATTTTGTTTTTGTTGTTTTTTAGCAATGGCGCCTTTCAATGACATACGTGTCATTTGTTCGTAACCATTGCCGGCAACCGATACAGAAAAAAACAAAGCACAGGAAGATTTCCTACGCGACATTTGAATTGACAGTACTGGTAAAAAATCAATGACTTCCGATTTTATCAAATAAATACAGTAGATGCCGCTTATTTGATCACATTTATCAAGTGAATATTGATTATATTAAGCGAAAATCGGAAATATGTACCAAAGGAAAAAAACAGCATCGGCTACTTTTTGACACTTTCTCACGTTTCCTTCTTCTAGATTCACTAAACCCACCGTAACGATTTTTCAACAATTCAGACAGAGGTGCAGATTGAGACATTCCTAATTTAACTGCTGCTTCCCTTTGGGGCAAATCTTTTCAATTTTAATTGTCATAAGTTTCCATGAGCCGCAACTTCTCTTTTACATTTAAATAACTTATTTTCTTGTTTCGTCACTATTTTTATAACCACAACTTAAACACAACTAACATTGCGCCTTTGAAGCCTACTCCTACGCTTAGGTAGTGTTCTCGACACGATATCCCTTCTAATTTTTCCAATCCATTTAAAGGGGGAGTAAGGTTTCAAAATGAAAAAAATATATGTTATAGAAGAGACCAAGTTACATGTTCTGGCTGAAGAACCCTTATGTCAATTATGCATATTAACTGAGTAATTAATTATTTCGCGGTTTAAGCTCCGCCCCTTTACTCCAAAATTCAAATTCTCCTATCCTATATTTTCCTATCACAAAAAAACACACTTTTTTCGCGCTATCGCCATCCTGCCGGGCCGAGACCCGCGCCTAAGAGCTTGTCAGATTTTAAAACTATCGAATGCAAAAATGTTCTTTTGTTAGCAGCTAGTGCACAACCAAAGAACAGATTTTTAGGTAACGTATTTTTCATAGTTGGAAACTTCATTTGCATATTGCTAATAACTACTCATTAGAAAAAAACGTGCTTTGGTTGTGCACTACCTGTGGGCAAACTCAAGGGCCTTGTAAAAGATTTTTTTCATAACATGCACTGGTTTTCTCAAAAAAGTGTTCCGAAATTCCCAATGCTAACCGCCTATACCGAGCTACGGTATACGGGAGCCTTAATAAGGCAGGCTACACCCTCATCGCTAGTTTTGAAGGATCCAAGACACACTTTCTCTCCAGGGCGTGTTTTACCTTCAATAATAAGCAAAAGGGCTCGTGATTTTCTCTAAAAATATTCCTTTGGTCAGCTTGCGCGTTTTTCGGTACAACATTTAGGTTAAAGCGAGTTATATCTTCTAGGAAACCTTAGAGCAAGCCTTAGAGTTGGCGAACGGCATGTGTGAAATCGTTTCCGGGTATATATCTACGTCCTGGACCATATTGTACAATTATAGTATCGTCCAAAAGCTTCTTCCGTTGGCGGCTGTCTGTATAACTTATTTTTTTCCTCGTCGATAAATAGCGAAAAATGAGAAGCATTACGTTTTTGGTGTAAAATACACTCGGAGTACATATGACTGAAAAGAAATGTGAGAATTTCGACAAGATGAGTTGGATCAGCGGCATTAATTTCATATAACTTAAACGTAGCCTAGTTACACTATGCTATGAAGAATTCCATCGGTAACGACAAATAATTGAAAGTCAGCTATCCAGCAAAACCAGAACGGATAAATAGATTACCGAGAAAATGACTCGCGAGACTGAATGCGTATGCGTACAGTACAAGTATACAGGTTTGGGCAACAAGTGTTTTTTATTCCGATTATTATTATGTATGTCTAATACCTAGGCTAGATACCCGAGTTAAAGACATTGAATTTGCATGTATTTAACTCAGTTATAAGGATTAACTCGGAGCTGATGATCATTAACTTGTTCCGTATAGCCTAGGTATGACATTTATTTGGACCCAATTTGGGGAATAAAGTGCAACCTAGTACATGGCTTAAATTGTAACGAAATTGAGACTATGATTACAAACCCATGTCCCTCGTGGCTCTCACGTTAATGGCTGTTTTCCTCGGACGCGACCTGTGACATTGGAGACGGTCCCACTACGTCTATTACTGGTGTCCTACAATGAATTCCCAAGTAGTAGAACCTGATCTTTCCGGTTTTTATGACTTTTCTTTCGCATTTTTTCATAAAAAAAATGGTTCAAGTAAAGAAGCCGTTCGCTAGTTTATTAGATTCAACTTTAGGCCACAAACATACTTCAAAAGAAGGAAACGACCCTTGTTCATTAATTTCAATTAGTCGCTATTGGCGGTCCAAAGAACGACGACAATTTCTTTCGCTTTATTATTTATTTTTTTGTCGTGGGAGACTTTTAGCGATGAAAAAAATTGGAAAATTACCTAAGAGACGTAAACAACGGAGAAAGAGAAGCGGGATTGAGCTTGAAATAAAATGCTAGGCATAAAGCTTTGGTGCAGTTAGCTTTTTTTGCACTTGCACATTACTATCGTTCCTACATCGAAATAAATAAACTGAGGCGGGGAAAGAGGAGAAAATCAATAAGCCTTCTCTAGTATCAAAACTCAAGAGTTACATTGTATCCGCTTGAATTACTGTTATTATAGTAGGATGTATGTTAAGTGTGATATACGACTTCCTCTTGATTTATATGAAAAGTGAAGTTCGCGTAAGAATTAACGATAATATCGTGGTATTCTAATCCAGGGAACCAAAAGCTCCAATTATTCATGATTATTCCAAACCTTTTCCAGCAAATTACCAGGCTGCGAAACTCTATTAGAAGTTAAGACACCCTTGCTTGTGGTAAATCAGCATCTCATTGAGTTGTACGTATCAACGTCAAGCTCAGATACACTTATGGTGGTTATACACTAGATGTTTTGCAGCAAACTTGTTAGAAAAGCACTTAAGATACAGATATAATAAACTAGGTCACGGTTAGCATTACTATTTAGTGTTTACTGGAAATATTTTTAATAGTAACTTTATACTTGGTTCATGGATGTAGGATATATAAGCCTACAAGAATCAAGAATGTGTCTTTTAAAATTGCAAGATGAGACCATAATGAGTTGTTACTTCACGTACTTTCACTTTCAGGAGGCGCAGGGTCAGGATTGTCTCAAGTGTTATCCAACAAAGTTCAGGCTGTTTTGATAGCAGTGTCCAATTTCAAGCCGGCGATTAACAAATGTGACAGATGAGCACAAGAGAAGAGCATACCACAATAGGCTGTACACAGAACGGAAAAAGGTCAGAGGAATAGGAAACCCAAACTTTGCTTTGGGAAGAGTACCGTACCAAAAACGTCCTAGTTGTGACTTTTCCAACGCACTCACTGTACTTTAATACAAACTACTGGCTTGTTGGCATTGGCTTTCTTCTCGTGCTATAGTTTTTCAATATTCAGACCTAGTTTGTCATCTTAAATAACCAAAAAAACGCACGAGCAACAGAACAGGCAACCACCATCACAGTTCCATAACAGCGCTGACTGGCGGCCGCTTTCGTCGTCATCGAACCAAACCCAAGAAGCGATTCTAGCGAACCTTCAAAAAAGACAAGAAAAAAAGCCGACCCTGACCTGGCGCAATGGCCTAAATTCCCTTGCCCTCTCTCCGCATCCTCAATTTGATTTGTATTATTTACAGATCTAAAAGAAATTGAGCAGCAAATATATAATAAATATATAAAAAGCCAACCCATACTCGCTTTCTGCATGTAAGGGATTGAGTTTTAAAAGCTTCCCTTTCATAAGGTTAACTTTTGGTATTGAATTCGAGTGCTTTATTTGCGAGTCCAGGAACGACAAGTAAAAGTAAATCGAAGAAGCATGCAGTAACATTTCATTTGTTGGCCGTATGTTGCTGGAGAGACAATTGGGAGGAATGGATTTGGGGCCAGCTGGGTGGGAGGGGAAAGCTCAAGATTCAGGAGCTTTCATGTCACGGGCCATTGCAGTTATCAGGATACCCCTGACCGTTTGTCTTCGCTACGGGATCAATATGTGGAAATTTTAAATAAGCGCCCAGGATAAGACCCAAATAAACGAAAACTGCTGGGGGCCTTTGGTGACTTGGCGTTTAATTGAAAAAGAAAGCGATGGTGACAATTTGGCGACTCGTTGCCCCGTTTAAACCGAATAAGCAAACCCATATTGTTCTTTTGTGTAAATCGAGAAACGACGATCCGTAGAAAACAATAAACGCTGTATGAAGCCGAAAGTATATACTATCCAAAGGTGAGAAATTTCTTTCGCTTCCTTCGAATGCAGTAAATCTGCAGTCTAACGCTATAGGGCGTTAATATAATAATTCCTTTTTATCAGAGACCACCCTCCGGTCCCCACCTTGTTCGTGTCGCTAATCGTTATGAAAGGTGCTCGGCTCTACCATGCATGCTCGATCCCTAAACATGTACAGAAATCTAACCTCTGATAGCCACGACGAATTCGGTCGGTATTAGTTGTTCTTAATTCGGGTGTTCATGTCAACTTCGTACTCGACTAACAGTGAAACGAGGCGCCAGTCTCTAATGAAAATAAAGGGTAATGGCGTTTGCTTTGCATATAACATATTGGGGACGCCAAGCAAGAGCCCAGAGGGATAAACTGGTTCGGTTAATTAGAAGGTGGGATATGCTTCAGTATTCACGCCATAGTTCAGGTCGGGCTTAGATGTATGGACTATGTTCGACCAGGAGGATAAACAAGAAGCTCATTTGCACGTCTTTTACCCAGCGTTGGAACACGGAGCTTGTCCGATGGGGGAGCTTATCTCGGGGTCGTCAGGTCAGAACTACTTTCATTCCAATGAAAACGCGGAGACAGAAAATGCAAAACGAGACCACAACGGTTCCATAAAAACAGCGCGTGTATAGTATAAAAAATGCTTACATTCTGAGATTCGCGCTCAGGATTAGTCAAAAACTGAACCAACAAAAACAGAAACGAATTTTCCAAAAAGATATGAAAGGCAGAATTCTTTGCCTTCCCTTCACAATGTCAATAAATCTTATTTTTTATATCAGATGGCACTCGAATCGTTTACTTTTTCTAAGTCAGTTGCCGGAGACACGTGTGTGTGCAATTTTCGCTTTGTTTTCCAATCCACAAAAATAAAGAGTTTCTAAGGCCTTGGGTATTGCCGAATCGTAAGAAATTTCATCGAGGCTAGACGTCAAAATCTACAGCAAAATTGGGTACAGCAGCAGCCAATTTCAGGAAGGATTTTTTCACGCGCAAGGCCGGCAAACGAACATTTGGATTATGGTGCCAGCATTCCTTCATTAGTTGGCAAACCCCAGACAAAACCTTAATCAAAAGTAGATATTTTTTAAGTCGCCCGCACATAAAATTCAGTACACTTTTTTCTGCTATCTGCTATTAGAAGAAGGGGGGACTGTCTTAAAACTTACTGGATCTGTAGTCCATCTGTGGAGTACGGGAGGTCGCTGCTGATCAACACAGACCACTTTTTTCATATCTTCAAAACTTGGGTCTGACGGGACCACATCCCAGAATGGAGGTCTGTATTCCTCAACAAACCCACAGGAGACGGTTCTTCGGCACATTTCCCATAGGACTAACCCGAAGGCATATATATCCACACGTCGAAAAGACTCGAACGAATTGACGTTGATTCTACTCCCGATGAACACATAATGATAAATAATAAAATAACTCCAAATTACTCGCCAAGAAACTATCTTCCCCAACCAAACCGAAATCCTCTTTAAGGTCTTACGTTTGATCCAGCAGTTCTGGACTCATATAGCGTTTAGTACCCACGCGGGGATTATTAGTGAGGTTCATTTCGCCCGTAGTTTGGGTGTGCGTTACGGCTAAGCCAAAGTCGGCAATGACGCAAGTCCCGTCGACTCTCACTAGTATATTTTTACTCTTGATATCCCTGTGAGCAATAGCCGGCTTTCCCTGATAAAGAAACAAGTCATGAAAAGGCAATCAGAATAATAAAATAAATAATAAAACATTTGGTTTTACTTGAGTTCCGAAAATCTCGGTATGTAAATGCAGCAAGCCTGATATGGCAGATATGGCTAGTTGCAGAAACTGCTGGTGACTCAGCGTCACACGGTTCAGGTGATCATAGAGCGATCCTAGTGGATGGTAATGAGTCACGAGCCATAACTGGGTTACCGAATGGCGTGACGTCATGTCTGAGCCAATATAGCCCAGGATGTTTTCATGTCGCAGTAATACGGTACTAGAAATGCACAAAATTAGACTTTTTACGAATGTGATCCATGTAGTTACCTATAAATTTCCGTTTCACGGGTCCAAGACGCTTCATCGCGAGAAAAAAAGATTTTTACTGCCACAGACTCCCCGTGCCACATACCTCGCCAAACTTCGCCATACCGGCCTTTGCCTATACATTCACACAAAGAAATCTGTTTGGCCAAAGTGCGCTGGATGAGTAGTGGCAGGCCTGAGCCACTTCCTGAAGTTACTGAATGCTCAAAAATTTCCTAAAAACGGCAAATTATCTACAATTAGTCCCAGAATGGGCAACTTAAATATTAAAACCTACTCGAAGTGTGCTGTCCCCAGCAGCGGTGGCTCTTAACTCGTCTCTGTAACATGAATCAGAGTCAGCTGGACCAACCATCGCAGCCAATCGAGCCATACGCCGTCTATGACATCGCCGCATGAAAAATAGGATCGTGACCAGTAAACCCCCCAAAATGACAACAGGACACAAAAGTGCCATGCTTAGACGAAAGACGCTTTCAGCCCATTCAGGGTCGTAGTTAGGATCAGCTATAACAGACACAACGTACAATAATTGTATTTTATTTATTGAGAAAGCACGAGACAAACCTTTATAGGAAAAGGTTGGCAGTGGTGGGAAGGTTCCATTATTGCACATATCGCCAACGCAGCATTCAATGGCGTACATGCCTCCTTCGTTCGTTTCATCATGCGTCCCATCAAAGGCTTGTGTACTGCAATACATGACAACTTGATCTGGGTTGGTAGTACAGCCCTTGGAAACTGATTCCTCTCCATCAATGTCACGTATCCGCGTTTTCCAACACTAAGACAACGAGAAATTATGCGAAGGAATCAGGCTGCAATAGAATTCAGCTTGATGCCAAGGCAAAACTTGACAAACATTTAGAAATCTGCAGGGGTTTTACTTGGAAAGCATTATGGCACACAGACTCCATGGAACAATCAGGTGGTTCACACGAGTGGCACTGGTAAAGACCTTTCGACATACTTCTGTTGAAGAACATAAAACTATTGGATGGGTTTGGCTCCGCGTCTGAATCTCCATCGTCGTAATCGTACGATGGTACATCTAAATGGTTCAAAAGGGAACCGTCAGCCACATGACCTGTCAAAGAAACAAACAGCAAACAATCTCGTTAGTTGTTAAACCCCTGTAAAGTACTAAAGTGATGTGTTAATGTTTGGAAAATCTTACCTTCCTCGTCGTCTTCATCACTCCATGCACAATTATTGCTAATTGAAAGAGCAATAACAACGCAAATACAGGTAAAACAGCCTTTCATTTTCTAGGATAAAACGCACAAACATGAAGGGCGCAAAAACAAAGCATTCCACTCCATTTTTACAAGATATCGCATATCGGAAACGATAACTAAGCAAAGTTGTATCAATTATCAAGCTACTCCTTTACCTCCCTGACTTATCCACGGCCACCATCCGGGATAAAATCGAACCAATCACAGAGCTTTTACTCCTTATACCATTCCTTTCCATTCCTTCCCCTCCTTCTTTGTCCTTCCAGATTTGTTTACCTCGGCTTCTTGACTTGCAAAACACGTGCGTTTGGAAGATCCTTCCTTCCTGCCTAATAATTCAAATTAAATAAAAAAGTCTTTTCATGAGATTATTCATGTACAAAGGTTAACAGACTGCTAGACACAAGGACTTTGATTCGGACTGAAAAAACGGAGGCGATTCACCTTTGTGGCTTTGTTCATGCTAATCAAAAGTTGTAGGATTTTTCATTTTCCAGCACGCAGCAGCTCAAAAACTATTGACAGCCAAGATGGTGACTTTGAATCCTAAAAAATCTGGAGAATTTATTGCCAGCCACGCAAAGGACGTGATAATTGTTAATGAAGGAATTGAGAGACTTGCCAATGAAGTAAGAACTCGGCAAGATTTATTATTTTAAAATCGCTCTTTTTTGTAGTTTTCAGATGCTTTATTAAGCAAGCGTTTCAGCCCAGAAGGGTTGATGCTAATGGATTACCCCCATCCCAGTGGAGCTAACGAGGCAACTGTTGATTGGATATTCGTGGCAGACGTCCTAAACTTCTCTTTCTGGTGCGATTTCGAAGATAGGCATTATTCCGTTACCCATAAAGGCAAGACCTACACCGGTTACATGGCTTTGACTGCTGCTCTAACCAGGGCACTAGAAGTAATCAGATATGGCAACTATATGCTTGGCGTACTAATGTCATAAGTATCAATGGAACTTAGAAAGGGACACCCGTAACTACAGCTTCGTTTTACGCGAATATAAGCCAAGCTGATGTAGACAGAATATTCCGTTCGGACGACGATAGCTTTCCTATCCCGCTTTCTGAAAAGCGACTAACGAATTTACAAGAAGCTGGACGAAAACTTGTCGAAAAATTCAACGGTTCTTTTGTTAATTGTATTAAGACGTGCGACCACAGTGCGGAGAAGCTACTTCAGCTGATTGTCAACGAGTTTCCAAACTTTAGAGACGAGGCTTTCTTTCGGAGTCAAAAAGGTAAGCAAATATGGGCAAAAGCGATGACCCACGCGGAAGCACCATTATGATCATCTGACCCAACAGTGTCTTTCTACAAACGCGCCCAGATTTTAATTGCGGATATCTGGGGGTCTTTTCGAGGTCAAGGGCTCGGTCGCTTTGATGACATTGAAATTCTTAGCATGTTTGCGGATTACAGGTATTAATAAACTCATTCAAGTTACACGTATTACTTCACGCTCAATTAAATTATTTTAAAGGGTACCTCAAGTTCTGGCCAATTTTGGCGCTTTGAAATATTCTGCAGCTTTGCAAGATAAATTGCAACAAAGTAACTTTCCTAATTCTTAAGTTTTTTTTATTTTATAAAAATATACGTTAATTATTAGATCTCCTAATGGAAAACGGGGATAGAGAAGAAGTTGAGTTACGCGGTTGCTCGATCCATGCAGTAGAGCTAATTGTAGAGGCGTTAAGCAAAAAGAATCTTTCATTAAGCGAAGGATTTTCTTTAAATAGTGCCTTGGTTGATTTTTATTTGTGGGATTATCGGCGTCGTCATGCGCACGAATTAAGTGTCATTCCCTTTCATAAAGTGCGTTGTATCTATTACTAAGTAGCTTGATCCTGTAATGATAAAACGACGCAATACAAGTAGCAACAGAGTTAATTGGGTTTTTGAAATTTGAGCTTATCAAACAACTTTTTTTTAAACTAGCGTGTAGTTGTGCCATCTTATCTTTCCGAAGACTATTGAATTCTAGTCTAACGGCACTTTTCTAACCTCGAACTTGAGCGCGATGTGCACTGACTCGGGCGACTTTGATTAGCTACGTTGATTCTTGCCACCCTACGTGACGAAGTTCACAAAACCAGTAACGGCTTCTGCACACAATTCGTTTGCATTTCGGTCTGCACTTATACGGTTAAGCAGTACTAGCTGATATTGTGAAAGTTTTGCAACTCATGAAAATGCTATATAAGACGATGTACGCGCCTTTCCTTGGAAAGGGGGAATGGAATTACGCTTGGGTGCCTCTTTCACAAAATTTACTCGCTCGGTATATTTGAAATCGTAAGAATTGTTTCGCTTACTTTTGGGGTCTTATTGGACGGTCTTGTGTTTATTCTATAAAACATGGTTGGAAGTTTATGAGGCGGTCAGTGCAAATTGTCAGACTTGAGCGCAAATAAAACCCGAAGTTCCGTTGCTTATTTGGTGGGTAACGGCTGCCAGAAACCATCATCTTGAGGTAACTGCGGTAGCAAAACCTTAATAAGGAGTCACGTTTACAAAGAAACACTTTAAGAATTTCCTGTGAAATTATTGCTTCGGAACATTTTTATGGTAACGTGACATATATGTAGATATATTAAAATATAAGAACATATAACGTACGATTTGTTATTGCCTTGACTATTGCTTTATTATTATTACAAATATGGTTATTTGAATCCTTCGGGTTTCTGAACATAGAAAAAATTGTATGTAAAAAAACTACATACATACATACAAATATGTGTCCTTCACTTACTAGTTATAGCTCGAGCTTCTATAAACCAAACCAAAGAAGCCGTGTCAGGGTTAATGCATATCGTCGTCTGCGCTTGTCGCGTACGAGGAGCGAAAAGGTGCCTCTTTGCTTGCGACATTAGCATAATTTAATAACTTCCGAGTTCCGAGTCACTTCCATGAGCAGTCTGGGACCCAAATTTGACCTGTGCATCCCTTCGCATACCAGGAAGTAAAAGATGGGAATGTGAGGAGCTTGTGACTTACGACTTGGGACCCAATAACTCGGTTGTGCCGTAGCCAGTTTACCAAGCAGTTTACACTGCTCAAAGACAAGCCTATTAGACTACGCTGCTGTCCCCATACCCAATCAACTCCCATAGGGATTGACTACCTTTCCGACTGATCTATAAATGTGGCCGCTAGTAGACTTCAGCTTCAGTCACTGTCCAGCAATACTAGCAGACTTACATAACACAAGCCGAGAAGTGTTCGAGTGTGTTTTACTCTCCTAACGGAACTTAAATTCGATAACAAGGTAAAAACCCAACTTTGAATACAGTGGCTTTTAAAAAGTTTAACGACCACCTTGGTGACCTGCACTTGTTTGTTAACAATCCTAATGACACGACTCCGTATCAAAACCTTGTTAATACCTGAATTCTGAAAACCTTTGTTTGTTTTATAAGTATTTTGAGCCTGTTTCCAGGGTGTCGATGGGCATTTGTCAAACAGTAAAGCAAAATTGCGCTTAAAAATGAAGGGCACCAAGGTCGTCATCTCATCCAAAATTATATTTACTCTACATGGCTTATTCCCCCCTTGAAAATTCCAAGTTTAACGGTTGTGTATTGGTTTCCTAGGTGGAAATACATGAGAACGTAAATTTCACTGGTTTGCAAAAAAATAAGAGACAACACAAAAAAGTTCAGGATGACGTTCTTGGTGCCTCGACCCTTGCAAGTGAAAACGTCCCATTGGGCTATCGAAAATTTGGTTCAAGTGCCCGTCGACTCTTTCACAAATCCCATCTTCACTTACATATCCGCCCTCTCCGTTGTCTTCCGTGTTGTGATCCAGCTCGACAAACTTTTTAACAAAAACCAGTCTCGATCTATGAGGTAATTTGCGCCTTTCCTCTTAATGTCATTTCTATAGTTTACGCAAAGCAACACACAAAGAAAAAGGAGTCATGAGTCGTAACGCAATTTTGCTTCGGCCACAATGGATGGTCACCAATCAACTAACTTTGCCTTTGGTATCCACGGTTTCGGGTAAACCGTCGGTGCGTGGACTTATCCAGTTCACGTTGCCCATTACTATTTTTCTCGACACCCTTTTTGACGATAAAGCTGGTCAAAGGTAATAATGGAAATCCGGTTACACACACCGTCCGTATCTCGATTTTTTTAAAAGATGTATTCAAACTTATTATCATTTAAACCTTTCTTTTTACTATCCTCTTTTAAAGGAGTCTACAGGATGATCAATTTCGTATATTTAAATCCGTGGAAGCCACATTAGCTGCGACTGGTGTGGATGGGAAAGCTTGTTTACTTCGTACGATCTGTGAAATGCAAGAAAACCCTATTGGAGAGTTTACTATAATCGGGGAAATTCTGACTGTTCTGCTAACGTAAGATAGAAAAAAATCTATTTAATTTAACTAACGAGTGTTTGTGTTGAATCACTAATTACAGGCCGAAGCGTGGAATCAATGATTTCCTGCATGAATATCTTGAAGCCGAAAGAATAGGACAATCCCATAACTTGACTTGTGGCGACAGTTATCCGAAATGTCCAGTGTCGCTATTTAACATGTTCAAGATGTATAGCACACCTGCGGATCGGCCTACTGAACAGCATATAGACAAGGAAAAGGACTATGACCACCATAATGAACATGCCGATGCTCACGATAATGAGCAACACGACGATGTTCTGGCGGAAGACGGTCAAGAGAAAAATAGCCCGGTGGATACGAATGAACTACGGTCGTCAGAGGATAACTGGCATGTGCACTGGTAGATGATGCTCAAAACGATACATTTTTTAATATCTAGTGACGGTGATGTAATGTATGTTGGCTACTGACCGTGTCTAAGCTCCAAAGTCGAAGCCGGGGCTTGCTCGATTTTTTTTTTCTTTTGGTTATATCGTAATTTATTTAATAATTTATACCGAGTCTCTGTGTTGTTCCCAACGTGTTTTAGCTAGTCTGTACAAGTTTTTGTTTCATGTGCCAAGTTAATACATACATCCGACAAAGCTCGAGTTTTTTTTTTCTTTTGGTTATATCATAATTTATTTAATAATTTATACCGAGTCTCTGTGTTGTTCCCAACGTGTTTTAGCTAGTCTGTACAAGTCTTTGTTTCATGTGCCAAGTTAATACATACATCCGACAAAACGTGTAGGCAATATCAAGTTGAAAAGGGATAAAAGTGATGTTCGAACGTACAGGAATAAAGCAGCTTATGTCGAACCACTCACTTGTAATTGTGTTCCAAGAAAAAGACTAGCTGCCAGACAAGATCAAAACTTTCACGATACGGCCCTATTCGTAATACCGTAGAAGGTCTTAAACTGCACCCACGCTTTTAATCGTAAGTATTCATCTATTCTATTAGATCTTTTAACTTTAATCTTTAAATAAAAGTGGGTTACTTCCCTGTTTCTAAGCTTATAATGTAGCTGAAGGGCGTAAAAAAAATTGGCATGAACACTAATTGTGCCCACAGTATATATCTGGGAGGTTTATAGCGAAATCTAAAATTTGAGGGAAAAGAAGCATTATCCCCCTCAAACATTTAATAATAAATTTGCCATGACAGATAAAGGATTTTAAGGGGGAGTTTAAGACAATATGGGGAACATCAGTCAAGAATTACTGACCTCCGAAAGCTGCTACGTGTGCAAAGACTATTTCAGATTATTTACCTAACTGTAAATTCTTACACTGACCATAGCTTTAGGTTTTCTGCTATAATTGGTTATACAACCGAACATCCTTGACTCATTATGAAGTAAAAGTGTCATATATAGCTATTTTGATATTACAACCCAGCCTCATATATAGCTATTGATATTCAGTGCCGGATTTAGGGACCCAGGGCCCCTAGGCAGATAACAGAGTCGGGGCCCCCATTTTGGCACGTAGCAATAAAATAGATTTATTTTTATTTTTGATTTATTCAACGCACTATGACTTTAGAAAATAGGCAAGCAGAATTAAAAATGAAATTAGCAAGTACCAACTATATTTTTTTCACATTATAATTTGTACATTTACATATAATTACAAGATTATATTGCCGCGCGACGAACTTTCTTCTCTGCAAAGGAACGGATGACTTCAGTATATAAGTCCACAGATTGCATTATTTCTGACTCTCTGTACAGCACAGATAGTGAACTAAGACTGTTCTCTTCTGTGGTAGATCTTGAATAATTCTTTACTCTCTGTAATGCTGAAAATGACCGTTACGCCGAACAGTTTGACCCCGGTGCGTACACAACAGCATCAGGAGCGCTATTTCGACGTTTGGATAAATATCCAAGAAGCCTTTTTTCAGAATTTACTTGTATTCGTCCAGTGAAGATAACTCTTTCCTCCATTTAGTCTCAGCGGACAATAAATGAGCTCGCAGGTGTAGACACTCGCTTTCCAAAGTACCATCCAAATCCCCTGGAT
>RJJA01000634.1:0-18841 GCA_003724045.1 Lepidurus arcticus | reverse complement strand
CTGACTTTGCGGGTAACGCTTTCTTCATGGCGTACAGCGGAGCCCGCACGTCGCGGCGCGAAGAAAAAGTCAGTTTTTTTTGTGATCGAGCTTGTAAATTATCCAAAGCACCTACAGCCTAGCTTGAGCATTCAAAAGAAAGATAATGGTGCCATCCCTATAAATCGAAGGTCCGATTTTGAATGTGCTAATAGGTAAAGGCGCTAGGCCTCCGGCCAACTGTCCAACCGTGTTATAAGGATAGGGAAATTTGAATTTTGGCCCAAAGGGGCGGAGCTAAAACCGCTAAATAATTAATTACTCAGTTAATACGCATAATTGACGTAGGGTTCTTCAGCCAGAACACTTCATTTGGTCTCCTATATAACATATTTTTTTATTTTTTGTACCTGACTCCCCCTTTAATACTGGTACTTTGTTACTGTATATTATAAGTAATAAATGCGCTTTTCGTTATCAATTCACGTTTTTTTAAAGCATATAATAGTACTTAAGTTTATTCCTATATTATTGTTTTTACACAAAATGATCTGATCTGTTCGATGAGGGTATTTTTTTTATCTGATCTGTATTTTCTCTAATTTTGCCACTTTTGATCTGATCGGTTTGACAGAAGTTCACGACGATCGGAAACGATCTAAGATCACACAAAAAGCATCGATCCAGAACACTGGTTCACGCCTTCGCACATCCACTTGCCCAGCTTATTCGACAGTTAGACCTGTTTAGATTACTATTCTTGTCTTGTTTAGATTACTATTCTTGTCTTGTTTAGATTACTATTCCGTGTTTGTTTTCTTCCCAGCATGGCATTAAGAACAACCTTACAAGCTTATTGTTCTATGCAGCAATCCATATTCCGTGGAGCAACTCCATCCAGGTTTTATCCAGACTTCTGCCAAACGAGGTTGTATCATACATCTTATAGAATTAAGTAAAAACTCATTAAGCTTGAATTCTAAATTGTAAATAGTTCAATAAAGCTCTTGAGAAATTTTGGAAACGGATCTGTTCGCCAAGGGAATGGAGTGGGACGTACCCAAGAGCTTAAATTTAAGCAAGAATTCATCGCCGCCTTCCCAGAAGTCAAAGCCTCCTTAGTGAAGGCCTACTATGATCCACGAATCTCAAGCATGTCCGAGTGGCTCGGAAATGTATAACACATCTATTATCTACGTTACAACTTGTATTTTCTTTAATCACATTACAGGTATTAGAAGGAAATGTTAAGGGTGGTAAATTAAACCGTGGTCTCACTGTAGTCAGTTCCTACAGTATCCTAACGAGCCAGCACACTCAGCAACCTGCTACCTCTGCCCTCAAAGAGGCGATAATTCTGGGTTGGGCCCTGGAAATCGTAACCTTTAAATTATATTTCCTCTTTTACGTCTGACAACCTCTGTCGTTTTTTTTAGATGCAAGCCTTCTTTTTAGTGGCTGATGACATCATGGATGGTTCCGTAACCCGAAGAGGACAACCGTGTTGGTATCTTAGCCACAACTTGGGCGCAAAAGCCTTCAACGACGCAGTTTTGCTGGACGCTGCTGTTTATAAGCTTGTGAATATTTACTGCAAAAACGAGCCCTATTACGTACCAGTCGTAGACCTTTTCCACGAAGTAAAATGAAGCCAAATCTTGTATTTGAGAAAAAATAATAAAAAAATGTTTTGATTTTATAATCCTTTTCATTCCTTCCAATTCCAGATGGCAATGAAAACAGCGTTGGGTCAATCCTTGGACTTACACTCAGCTCCAGACAAAGGCTGCAAGCCCAACCTACCGCAATTCACTCCTAGTCTTTACAATGCAATCGCCCAGTACAAGACAGCATACTATTCCTTTTACTTGCCCGTAGCCTTAGCCATGCATATGGTAACTTAGTCTGGAAACGCCTTTTATTGCACGAATTTAATGTAGTTTTGCGCTTAATAGGTTGGGATAGACAAACCAGAACTGTTTTGCCAAGCTGAAGATATACTTTTACGAATGGGCAATTTTTTCCAAGTGCAGGACGATTATTTGGACTGTTTCGGTGATCCCAAATCCACAGGGAAGATTGGCACTGATATTCAAGATGGCAAGTGCACATGGTTGGTCGTACAGGCGTTACAGAGGGCTGGGGATCGGGAGAAAGATATTTTGCAGGTAACCGACTTCAATTTGGAGAATTGAAGCCTGAGAAAGTTAAAGAAATTAAACCCTGTTTGTCCTAGGAATGTTATGGATCTGACAAGGGGAAAGATATAGAACGAGTCAAGGCAGTTTACCGAGACTTGAAAATTCCCTCAGTTTATTCGAAATTCGAAGAAGAGACATTTGCTGAGCTGTCCAGTGCCATACGCAAGTCCAGTGATATTCCCGCGAGCTTATTTATGCAACTTATGAACAAGATTTACAAGCGCCTGTCCTAAAAAGGCAGTCCTGCCAGTTAAAATCATGTGATACAACTCCACGTTTGAGTGCCAATTTTAATCACTTTTTGCGTCAAGTATTCCAAAGCCTTTGCTTATTCTGCAGCTTGCTTTGTTAGCTTCATGAATTCCGTGTACGTTTATGACGTTATTTAATGGAACAACTCGCTTTCTACGACTTTACAACAGTTTCTGGACTTTAAACATATGTGACACGTATCGGAATGAAAAAGAATTTTTAAGACATAAATTTTACACTCGGGGATGTTCAGACAGCATAAGTTGACCGGTTATTCATGTAGAACTGGTGAAGAGACACGCAGAGAGTTACTACATATAGAAGAGCAGCAATCCAGCAATTATAGGCGTTCTTAAAAAAAAGAGAATAATAGTGTTTAACATTTAAAAACATTATGTTTGAGTATTAGATAATTACCTGCTGATACCCAGCGTTGATATCTAACTGCAGCTGTTCCGTACTGTTATAGACTTCATGGAGGGGTAAATCCTCAGCTAACGCCACGTTATGCGTGTAAAAAAATATTCCCATAAGCACCTACGGGTGACAAATAAATTTAGTAATACAATAAGTTCTCTGAATTGTGAATTAAACAGGAAATTTTTCACTTACTAGCTGGATAATACCCCACACACTCAAAACTAACCCACAAAGCGATAGTTTAGGCCCACAAATTGTCATCTTTTGAGTTTTGCTTAGCGCGATATTAGCTTCAGCAAAAACACTCGCTGCTGTTTGTTCACTTCGGGAGCAGTCATATGATTTTAGCGGTGGCGCTAGCGGCTTTTAACTTTTTCACAGAATAGAACCGCTAGTAGTGCTAAAAACTGCCGAAGAACCACGCATGAAAAACCTTCTCATCTCTGTCTTTCTATTCCCTGTTGCGCTTTGTTGACTAAACACACGTTGACAATTTTTAGCTGTAACAACAGCTTAATATATCGTCCAGACTTTAGCCTTGCCAGTGGGAGGGTGGGTTACTGAGCTTGGCTCTGGTTTTTGCCACAAGGGCTGTGCTATTTTGGGGTGGGTTTGGTGGGTGGGAGATAAGGACATATTGCCATCGGCCAGTTCCTTCGTGCTCCCTTCATGAGATTCTCAGAAGTGGGCAAATTGGATCACAAAACGGGTTAGAACGTATCAGCACGTGATAGCTCTTGGGCCTGTGACGTCCCGTCTGTAGGACCAATGGGACAGGTTAGCCGATCAACGTTGGTAAACGGTTGTTATTAGTATTATTTTACCCATTTTCCAGAATTTTCAGGACTCAGGTAAAAACAAGATCAATTGCTAAAATTTCATACTATTTTTATTACTATCTTTGTATGCTGATATTTCTTATGTCAGCACTTACGTTAGTTTTGTGAACTGATTTCTTCTATCTATAATAGGTAGAAAGTTTTCCCGTTTGGACGATTGATTTCTTGGATATTTGGAAAAATCTTTGTTTTTTGTTTCCTCCGATCCGCTAGTCACCTGCTCCAATTTTTGTGACTGCAATGCTAATTAGACTTATTTTCTTTTTTTCTACTGTTTGCAGTACCTTTGCAAACTGAACTCATTTTTTGCATTGTCATTATTATGTGTCGTATAATTTGTTCTGGACAGACGATTGTTCCCCGGATGATAACGGGATAATTCCTAAATAATTATTCCGGCTGGTTATCTTTTGGGATTTTTCGGAGTATCAGGTAATATTCAGTGGATTCCAATTTCATATGTTTCAGCACTTCTTACCTTATTCGTGAGCTGATTACAATGTACTACAAGTTTTGGGATTCGGACGGTTTATTTCTTGGAGATTTTGATAATTCCTGGATTCCGTTCTTTATTGAGATTCAGTTGGATTTTTCACGATTGATAGGTAATTCATGGTTGAAAACATTTATTTACATATTTCACTATACGGTTGCTTTCTTTTACACAGTGACTTAATACATCTGTTCGTTTTTTTCTGGTGTTTAAGCACGAGGTTGATCTGTAGAGCGCCATATTCGCCATATTTGCGCATGTTTTTCCTGCTTGTAGTCTTGGTGCTCAGTGCACACCGATGGCTTTTGTATCTATTGCATGGAGTTATTTGGTTCCTCCTAACGAGTGGGTTGAAAAAACGTGTGACATAGTGACGATGGGAGACGAAATATACCGATCTTATGAGCACCGTGAGAGGTATTTTTTCTGTCGAACTGCCGGGGTACTTGGATTTTAAAGAATTTGGTATATTAAAGACGTTTTTGCATGGAGAAGATGCGTTTGGTTTTGTATGTCCACGGGAAACGCATCCATATGCTACCACTTTGGAAGATTTCGAAAGAGCCGCACGTACTTACCTGTGCTGGTGTCCTTTTTAGTAGTTCCTCACTCTGTACAAGCATAATGGAGTGCAATGGAAAATACTTCCTTTTTGATTCGCTGCACGTGATGCCTCTGGTAAACCTGATAGTATGGGTACTGCTGTCCTGTTAGAACTTTAATTCTATGAATTAGTTGGGTACCTACGGAACATGTATGGTTCGGTGTTACCGCGTGGTAATCCGCAGTATGACATTGTGCCAGCCTAACATAACGTAATTAAGCTTTGGGCAGCGAAACTTAAACTTATGTAAATAAAATTACTGAAAAATACTTAATGAATTCTGAGACGTTTCTGGATAAAAATAATCTTTCACCGCGTAAAAAATACCTTCTAAATAAACAACTATTCACTCTTAGGTTGCGATCGCACTTGCGGGATGAGCACGGGTAACGGCTTGACTTTCCTTGACAGTTTAATGTATTTTTCTTTTCTACTTTACATGGCATTAACATTCCAGTAATTATGAATACACTTCTGATTTTCAAACTCCTTTTAAAAAATCTTCCTGTAACCAAATTACAAGCTTTGCAATGCAGCCGTTTCTTTAAAGGGGGAGTAAGGTTTCAAAATGAGAAAATATATGTTATAGAAGAGACCAAACTACATGTTATGGCTGAAGAACCCCTATGTCAATTATGCATATTAACCGAGTAATTAATTATTTAGCGGTTTAAGCTCCGCCCCTTTCCCCCACTTTTCAAATTTTCCTATCCTTATAACATTGGGGGAGAGTTGGCCGGAGGCCTAGCGACTTTTCCTATGCGCGAATTCAAAATCGATCCCAGACCTCATAGGGACAGAACCTTTTTTTAAAACAAGTCTGTAGGTGCTTTGGTTAATTTACAAGCTCAATCACAAAAAACGACGTTTTCTTCGCGCCGTCGCGCGATTGCCGTCCTGCCGGGCCGAGACCCGCCCCAGAGAGCCTTTGGGCAAGTTTCGGGTCGGCTTCGCAGTCAAGAGCCCATCCCCTGGCAATTGGACCGAAAGCGGCGGCTCCGACTATGCGGGTAACGCTTCCTACATGGCGTTCAGCGGAGCCCGCAAGCCACGGCGCGAAGAAAAAGTCATTTTTTGTGATTGAGCGTGTAAATTAAGACTTGCTTGAGCATTCAAAAGAAAGGTCATGGTACGGTCCTATGAGATCTGGGATCGATTTTGAATGCGCTCACAGGCAAAGTCGCTAGGCCTCCGGCCAACTGTCCCCCAATGTTATAAAGATAGGAAAAGTGGTGGAAAGGGGCGGAGCTTAAACCGCTAAATTATTAATTACTCGGTTAATATGCATAATTGACATAGGGATTCTTCAGCCAAAACATGTAGTTTGATCTCTTCTATAACATATATTTTTTTCCTTTTGAAACCTTACTCTCCCTTTCAAAAATCAACAGTAAATAAAACCTCTACAAATTTCAAAATTGACAACAGACCAAGCCCAGGACAGCCACCTACCCACATTCACCAGTACTAACCTTCCGTTGTCACAGCTTATTCGACAGTCAAACCTGTCGTCTTGTATGAGAACATGCTTCGCAATATAAATTACTATGAAATTAGGAGGTTAGCACCATGTTTTACTCGGAGTATAATGTCAGTTTCCAAACTATTTCAGCCCATAAATCTTGCCCCAAAAGTCTCGGCCGGGGTCAAGTCGGACTACAAAACCAGAGAAATGGAACCCATTGCCGAATGCGAAAGTCATAAAGTATTTCTTGAATACAAACACCTTGCGCTTGCTTTAAATTAACCTTTAATGTTTTTAGCTTTTGTTCGACATGGGCATTGTAAAACAGAATAGCCCAGGCATGTTCACACTCTTACCTTTGGGTTTGCGCGCCTTGGAAAAGCTGTGTTCCCTTATAGACTCGGAATTACAGCAAGTGGGCTGCCAAAAGCTTAGTTTGCCTTCCTTAACCCCAAAGGAATTATGGGAGAAGACTGGTATAATTTTTCAGAAACTTATATTTCTAATTATTATTTATTTTCTGTAGGGAGGTGGGATTCAGCAGGTCCAGAGTTATTTACAGTCCAAGACAGGCACCAAAGAAGCTACACTCTTAGCCCAGTATGTGCCACTTTGTAAATTATTGTAAATTACTGTTTAAGTAAATTGTTAAATAAAATAAATTATTGGGTAAATTATTATTTAAGATTTTCTCTCCTTTTTGATAGACCCACGAAGAAGCTATTACCGAACTCGTCGCTACCCTTCCTGGTCTCAACTACAAAAAACTGCCTCTTTTGCTCTACCAGATTACAAGCAAATACCGTGATGAGGCTCGACCCAGATTTGGACTTCTGAGAGGTCGAGAGTTTCTTATGAAAGACTTGTATACGTTTGACGAAAGTCTGGAAGCAGCAGAAAACACTTACGGACTAATTTGCTCAGCTTATGACCGAATATTCCAACGACTGGGAGTCAAGTACGTGAAAGGTAGTTACGCAACATATATATCCAGACGTTTGTAACGATATGTATTTCAGTTTTAGGCGACACAGGCAATATTGGGGGTAGTTTGTCCCATGAGTACCATTTTCCGTGCACGGTTGGTGAAGATACTTTGAAATGCTGTTCTGAGTGTGGCTATGCAGCGAATTTAGAACTGTGTCCAGAAGAAACGTGCCCCAATTGCAAATCCAAGTTTGAAATAAGCAAAGGAATTGAGGTGAAAAACATTTTTTTCAATGATTTTACATTCATTTGATAAGTTTTATCGTTTCGGGCAGGTTGGCCATGCATTTTTGTTGGGTACGAAGTATTCAGATGTTCTCAGTGCGAGATTTATAGGTAAAAGTGGGAAAAATACTGTTTGCCAAATGGGTTGTTATGGCATTGGAGTGAGCAGACTCATCGCAGCCTCCGTTGAATCCTTATGCAGCGAGGAAGAAATTCGATGGCCGCTGGCTATTGCTCCCTATCAAATTTGCCTACTTCTGCCCAAAGTAAAACGTCTTTAAAAAAAACCTGATAAGATAAATATAAATAGAATTATGTTGTTCCCCAGGGTGGTAGCAAGGAAGAGAGTGCCGTTTCTTTGGGTTGGCATATGGCAACAATTTTAGACGCAACCGGCCCATTTCATAAGGATGTCCTCGTAGATGATCGTTTCAATTTAACTATAGGAAAAAAGCTGTTCGAAGCAAAGAAAACTGGTTACCCTTTTATCTTAGTTTTGGGTAAAAGAGCTATGGAAGATATCCCTCAAGTCGAAATCCATAATTTAATTACAAACGAAGTTTTATATTTATCAGTAGCTGAAGCGTGCAATTACCTCTCTAGTAACGCCATTAGTTGTCAATAGAATGCATTTAAACTTTTATTGAACTATTTATGTATTTTCAGTACAATTGATTTCACCGCGACGATTTAATTTGATCCAGTTTTGAATTTCGTGCCTAAAATGGCCACCCCTTCCCAGTAGGTGGCATCAACAGTCAGTGGACATGGCGGATGCCAGCAAAAAGCAGGGTGAGTGTGGTGGGCGTCGATAGAAACGAAATAATTGCAGATTTCGGTGCACTATAATCGCAACTTTAAGCCGATAAAGCGACTATGTAGTGATTGTGGTACATAGTTTCATTCATTTTAGCACAATAAGGGATTAATTAACACTTATGAGCTCTGAATGGCCGCCGCCGTCATCCGGAACTTTTGACTTATTCTTATCTTCATTCACAAGTATTTTTTGTTCATTGATTGTTGCAGCGATGTCTTTTCCAAGATTACCTGAATCTGATCTATTGGCTACATGTACTAGCCAGAATCGGAGGACACTGGTTTAGAGACCTGGTTGTCGTCATACAATGTTCGTTAACGCTTGAACGAATTTTCGTTTCCTTTGCCCTTGAACTTAGAACATACAACTTGTGTTGTTTTTTGAAAAAAAAATCTGCCTCCAGTAGGCAAATCAAATGAGGATAAGTTGCATCAACTCGGAAGTCAAACGATTTGGCAAATTTGGTCATATTTAATCTACCAAACCTCGAGCAATTTGGAAAGACAGTATGGCTTCCGCCAATCCGACACCCAGCTATGCAATTTCAAACCGTTATGGACCACACTCGTCCCCTTCCAAGCAACCTGTCAATAGCAGCAGCGAAAAAGAGGCCACCGAAGATGACAAACTACTTTGCACCACGCTAAAAGTAAAGACGCAACCTAAATTTGGCTTGTTTATAATTCCTTTTCCCTTTTTCGTTCTCAGCGGAATCCCAAGCTTGACCTCAGCAAAACTGACCTTCTGAAGATCCAGGCAGTACTTGAAGCCGAACTGCAAGCCAAAGACATAGTCATAGCCACTCTGAAGGTAATATTTCCCGTCGTCGTATAATTTAATTGAATGTTAGAGATCTAAGTTCCCCAAAAAAGCGTAGTTTTCAGGTTTGTGCAGTAAAAAATTCAATAAAAATTGCAGTAAAATTTCGACATTGATCGTGGTATAATTTAGTTGAAAATTAGAGATCTGCGTTCCAAAAAAAAACTTGGGTTTCAAGTTGAAAATTAGCCCTTTGTCTGTCAGCTGCTTCTGATTGAACTACTTCCAAAGCTTAATGAAGTTTTCAAAGTACAAAAGTCAATTTTTCTTTGAACACATTCTTGGCAGCATGCCCTTGAATTCTTTTTCAGTTTCGCGTCTTTCGTCTCGTGCCTCTTATAGTCTTAACCGCTTTTTGCCTCCACCTTTTGTCTTGGTTGTTTTTTTTAACTGGAAAATTAATTTCAAACAGTATTTCCGACTTTATTATGAGTTCGAGGGGTAAAATATTCTTGCTTTTAACGATGAGTAGAGTTGAGAAGTGATAGCCATGCAATCCACTTGTTGTACTCGTCACTTTCTTTTCCTCAAACTTGACAACTTTTCTCGTGGCCTTGGCTTTATTTTGGTACCAGACTAGGCTAAAGTGAATCGATCCAGCCGTTTCCTTCACGCTAAAGTTGTAACGGGGAAACCCTTTTTGTATTCCCGGCGTTAATGACTCATCAGCCTTCTTTTAATCAAGCTCTTTCACTCAGTGCTTCACAGCTAAACTTTAGTTTTACACATATGACAAGGGGAGGGAGAGGAGACAGCAGGGTGCAAACTCTGCTTCTTAGACCTCCCTTACACAACTTTGACTCGCTTCGTGTAGAAAAATAGTAAGTGCGTTGAAAGCTTTAGGGCTGGTTAGCAATTCTTTTGCGTTAAAATTGATTTTTAACTTGTTTAGCTTCCGGAGTAGTTGGGCACGTTGCTTGTTGAGTCGACGACAGTGGAACAGTAGATGCGGTAGGTCCTGTCTAGTTCTATCCTGGCATGGGCATAGGTCCGAGTCGGATTTTTGGATTCGTTGGAGGTAGCTCCTGGTTGGAAAGTGTGTGGTTCTCACTTGAATCATGTTTGAAGGTTTTGGAAGGTGGACGTGCACTATTCCTTGGCGAGATGGTCCATGTGTCAGATCTTGTAACGGGCTCTGCGAACTATTCCAACGTTCCTTCCATTGACTCATCGTCGCTTCTTCTATCCAACCACGAGCTACCTTTAGGGAATCTTGACTTCCAGACGACGGCTGCAAGTACTCTTGCCCTCTCCAAACAGGACGTATATCGTCTGTGCCTGGGTGCCGGAGCACTAATCTGTCGAGGTACAAATCGAATGGTGGTAGGCCCGATTCTATTTCCAAAGCAACGGTTGGGGTTGTTTTGAGGGCACCTGTTATTGCTAACAGGCCCTTTCTATACAGCTGGGTAATAGGTCGTAGCTTAGCCAAAGAGATGTTGCACCAGGCTGGGAAAGCGTAGCTTAGTTTTGAGAGGACCGTCGTCTGACAAAGGGTACGGACCTGACGGCAAGTGACAGCTCTTGAAAATCTCATCACTTTGGGTATCCTTTGCAGAGTTAAATTGCATTGGACTACCAGACGGTTAACATGGTGTGTCCATGTGAGACGATTGTCATAGACTAGACCGAGGTACCTGACCGCATCCTTAGAATGGACTACCGTCCCAAACGAGAGGTGTGGCTTCTGGTTGGTGCTTTTTGGAAAAGTGAATTAATTCCGTCTTTTCTTTCGCAAACTGTTGTCGGTGCTTCTTAGCCCATTTTTCGAGCGCAGCCAAGTTGTTGCTCAGAAGCTTGACATTTTTCTCGCTGGAGGTGGTCGATGTAAAAATCAACAGGTCATCCGCGAAAGCTTGCATGTCGATCCTTTTCCGTTTTATACAACCCAACGCTCCATTAATGTACATCAAGAATAATATCGGTGATATTTTTTCTTCACCAAAATCCACAAATGCTCTCCGTTTCTCGAGAAAACTCTTGATCCATATGGTCACTCGTGATGGAACTCTCAGCGCCCAAAGCTCTTCAACTAACACTTCGTGGTCTACATTGTCAAATGCTCCGGAAATGTCCAACAGTAAGGCTGAAAGGACTTTTCCTTTATCGAAGCTATCCAAAATCGCATCACTGAAATTCACCATGGCATCCACTGTTGATCGCCCAGGTCTAAAACCCCATTGCATATCCGACAACTTATCGCTTGCTTTGGGGGGATATTCAAAGGCCAGAAAGGCATTATACAAGCTAACCACTGTTGGGCCAATGACACTCCATAGGGATTTAATGATGATTGCTTGGATTTCATCCACTCCAGCAGCTTTACGTGTTTGGAGTCCCTCGATAATCTCAGAAATTTCCTCCCTGGTGAAAGGGGCTTCATATAAAGAACCTCGGGTTTTCCGAGCTTTGTACAGGGAAGAACGGCGTCGTAGGGAATCGTCTTGCGAATTTGCCGAGGCCCCGTCCAGCAGATGTGTCGCTACAAAATTGAATTCCGTAATCGCATCTGGGAAAGGTGTACCATCATTTCGTTTCAGGAATTCGAGCTTGATTTTACTGTTGACACGCAATTTGCCGGTCTAGGTTCCAGATAACCCTGTTGTCTGGTGTCTTAAGTTGTTCAGACCAATACGTATTCCTGAATTCCCTGGTTTTCGCTCTATAGGCATTCCTGGTTTCCTTCCATAACTTTTCCTTCTCAGAGCCCCCGTGTGTACGGTACTGTCTGAGCACAGCCGCTGTTTGTTTACGAAGGAGTTGGAGCTCCCTATTCCACCATGGATTGTTCCTGTTATTTGCGGATTTTTTGGGAATACTTTTCGTCATTTCCGTCTGGATGATTGTTGTAAGCGTTATGTCCAAAGCGTTAGGGCTCGAAAGATCTGCGAACACAGGTCATGCCTTCAGTACCTCACCCCGTATGTTAGAGGCGAGGTCTTTCCAATTGACCTTGCTGTAGCACCGTCTTTGCCGTGTGGGTTTGCAAAAGATTAAGGGAAATCACTATGGCTTTGTGATCTGATTCATTGTAATACTCTGCTTCATCCAGGACGTGCCAATCTGTGATCTTGATTAATTGAGGGGAACAGCACGTGAGGTCTATAGTCGATTTGTGCCCGCGTTCGTTGTGAAATGTTAGGACATTCCATTCATTAATCAAGTGCAAGGGATCTACTGTGGCAAAGTCGTACAGTTGTATTCCCGGTATATCTGATGCTTTATCCTCCCACCACCAGTGATGGGCATTGAAACCTCCTGTTACCACAGGGTCATGTTGGTTGTAATTTCCCCAGGCTTCTTCAAGAAGCGACGCGGTGTTAGCAGTGTGCCTTCTATATATTGCAAGTATGGCTATCGCTCGTCCTCCTGGGTTTGTCAACCTGATTTTCGCATATAGTTCCTGTATTAATTCGAGGACATAGAAAGGGCTGTCACGGAGCAGCATCACTCCTTCATAAGCAAGAGATGGAGTAATAACGTCAAATCCCAGGATACGTGATTGAGTGTAGTTCTGTGGCGGCTCCAATAAAATAACCAATGTTACATCTTCACTGTTTGCCTCTCTAGCAACTTTAGTAAGTTGAGATGTGCTTTTACGAATGTTCTGCACAATCCCATTGTCTATTTGCTCTCGACGCGGACTTCTTTTTTATCTGAAATGTATATTAAGTATGTAATATTTAATAAATTTAATTTAAAATATATAGATTTACTGTTTATATACATTATATTTTTATTTAAAATCATAAATTAATCCATAATAGTAATCATGTGATAAACCACGACTTTAATTGGATTAAAACAAAATATTTTCACTCTAGATAAGATTTATCAGCTTTAATTATTGCGACCTTTTTACACCTATTTTAAAAAACAAGAAATCCCTTTAAAAAAAATCAGATTGGCTGTAATGGGCATGTTTTTCTTCACTTTTCAGGCGGAACGGGTGAAAAAAGTGCTCGTCCAAGCCCGTTATGGCCGTGTCACGCTGGGCGATCCTTACACTGCGCTACAAAGGGATATTAAACTGGCCACTACCGCAAGTTCGTCCACTTCCGGAGCGAGTGTGTTGGACGAGAACCAAGCGCAAGTTTTGAGCGAAGGTTTTCGCGCAGCACGAGACGCGTTATTGGCCGAGTACCGTAAATCCAATCAACGGTTGATGCAAGTATTGGAGGAATCGGAAGCCAGGCATGCCATGGTAAGTTTGGATGTTCGTTTCAGTGGGGGGATATATTTTATTTTTGCATGCCGCTGTTCTGGGATTTTGATTGGTTGTGCTAGAAATAAATTTTAAACATGGGGAGGGGCCTTTTTTTTTTTTTTTTTTTTTTTTCGTTGTTACCCTTGTAATTAGGTGGTGGGTGAGCTTAATGAAGAACGACTCATGCATGAGCATGACACGGCCCTAGGAGATGACGTTACCTATGGTTTGGAGAGAGAGCGAATCCGATTAATTCAGGCAAGGTTTTATGGCCCTGGCCCCACTCATTGCGCATGCGCAGCTCCACTTTCTGGATTTTTTTCCGTTAAAAAACTTATATTAGTTTTTATTTTTATTTTCGCTGTGCGAGGAGGGAAGTTCGAAAATGAAAAGGGTTTGACTTCGTATTGACCGTTCTTGTTTCCTTCGGGAACAGGAGTTGGATTTTGAACGGCAAGCCAAGAAAAAACTTGAAAAAGATCTAAAGAAACTGCAAGAAACAACTGAAGAGGAACGAGACAAGCAGAAACAAATCGTTCTGCTTCTGTTGGCCGAGCGGAAGAAAATTATTATGAAATACGTGGAAGAACGGAGACGATCCGAAGATTTAGCTCACGTAAGCGTCGATTTTCTTTTCTTTTAATACTTTTATATTATTAGTTACATGTACATCTTTCCTAGTGAAATTGCGATTATACGTAATTTGCACTTATATGTTAAATTTGTGTGTATTTATTCATGTCTGTATTGGATTTTTAGATCCTGTCCGAGGAGAAAGGGCGGGTGGATAGCATGGCCGAAGGCTTGGAGGAAGAGAGTAAAAAGGCGCTGCAAATGGAGGCTGAATTGGAGAAACAGTTGGCAGATTTTGATGGTGAACGAGCGCAATTAAAAGGACAGTTGATGAAGGAAGAAAAACGGTATTTTTAAAAAATATATTGAAGGATATTCTGATCTTATTCTGGGTTGTCAGGTGCCGCGAATTGGAGGTTCTGATGGACAAGTTGCAGCAAGATGTAGACTTTTTACGGAAACAACATCCTGATTCGACCTTTTTCTTGGGGACTTCACCACCGAGAGCCGCAATGGGGCGTGTCTTGGCGTCTGCGTCTTCCAGTCCGACCATAGCTAACGTTTGCCCGCCTCAGCTAGCCGCCAAACCTACAGTGCCCCCCACACCTCCCAGAACACTCCCCACAGGTTCGTTTTTTTTTGCATGTTGATTTAATATTTCATCATTTTTAAATTTTAATTATGTAGTAAGTGTAACAGTTGTTTCTCCTACTTGAACAACAGGTTGGATACGAGGAGCGTCACCAGCAGTGGAGGAGGTGGGCCAGCCCGTAGCCCCGTCTACCCATGTAGTGCTGACGACAGGCAAATTAGTGCAGCCTACCGCCACAGTTAACAGCGTTCCAGTCGCTGGGCCGAGTAAGTTTTTTCTTAATATATTTTGTATTCATTTCTGGGTGGGAGATCTTTTATTTATATCTCTTCGTAGAGTTGTTGGAATTATTTTCTTGATATCTATTTTATTTGTTTGTATTCTTTTTAGTTTAACTTGATTTTCTTCGAACAGCTATTTGGAATTACAGTAGATGTCGCGTATTGTGATCACTGTTTATTAGAATCAGACGCTTTTTATTGTATTTTCTTAAACCGTAGGCAACAGCCCTTTGCCAGTCAATTTATTGGTCATTTTGATTTTACATAGACTTTCTAGATTGGGGATTTTTATGGAATACAATTTTTGAAGGACCTGTTCAAAATGGTAAAATTCATAGCATTTTAATCGGTTGTTAGAATCACACTTTCGAATATTGGAAACGATTTCAAAAGAATCTTCACAGTATAGTAACGAAACTCCAGTAGTGAATGCTACATGAACTTTGCGTATTGACCAATGACATCGTTTTTACGTCGTTTTGACCAATCTCGTCATTTCCAGCCTACTACTACGCATTGGGGGAAATCCCTTCTAAACTCCCCAGTCAGTTAGATGAACATGTTATTCAATTGAATTCAATTGTTCCTTTAATTGACTGGAAAAATTAGAAGGGGTATCGTGTTGAGAACCTTACCTAAGCGTAGGAGTAGGCTTCAAAGGCCCAGTGTTAGTTGTGTTTTAGGCATGTAGTAATATACAAATGTTGACAGAAGTAGCGTCTCATTGAAACGTATGACAAGTTAAACTTAAAAGATTTCCCACAAAGGGAAGCAGCCGTTAAATTAGGAATTCCTCAATCATCTCTATCGAAATTGCTGAAAAATCGTTACGAAATAAATAATAGTGTGTGCAGTGAATCTAGAAAAAACGTATGGGCAAGTGTCAAAACTTGGACGATCCTTTGTTTCTTTAGTTTAAACAAGTTAGTACGTTTCACACGCCGATTAATCGTAGCATTGTATTGCACATTTTTGGTTAAAATAAAAAATCTCCACTTAGTATAATCAATATTCAGTTGACAAATGTGATCACAATAAGCGGCATCCAGCAATAAGCCTCGGCCTACGCGGGTGAAGAAAAATTTAAACAAAATAATAAGCAACATCTACTGTATTTCACTGATATATATTTGATTTATTTTTCCGAACAGCTACAGGAATCGCCCGAGCTATCAGTCCTGGCGGAGGAATCCGTAATGTCCAGTACAGTTTGTCTGGTACGGATTTAAGAAACTTGGACCAACGGCCATTACCCACGCCTGGTGTTTTGGCGCAACGACTTATGGCCAGCGAACCTCTAACTACCTCAAGTGAAATCTCAACCGTAAGTCTTTTTCTTTTTTTTTTGTTAATTAAAATTCATTACTGAAAAAAATCAAAAATGAATTTTTAAAAATTAACGGGGATCAATTTTATTCAGAGTCCCTTAAGCAGCTCACGGATTGGATCAGACCATCCCAGCCACTCACGAAGCCCAGCCCCAATCCCTTCCCCGCCTCAAGGCGTCCAAGTCTCGCCTCGGGTGACGGTGTCCGCCTCGGGCGGTTCGAAAGTCTACACGACTAGCCAAGGCGGGAAAGTAACCTTCCACGTGACCGCCAGCACCACCTCCCAACCCTCCACCCCTCGCAAAAATGCCCCACCCCCTTTACGGGGCATTCCTCCTCCCGTTCCACCCAACAAACCCGTCATTCTCCCGAAAAAAGAAACGATTCGCCCGCCCGCTCCGATGGTGATCAACCCTTCAGCTTCGGCCACGCCCCAAATGACGGCTATTGAGCACGGCCAGCCCATCAGCCTGGAAATGAAAGGGGGAGCCGGGCCCCAGAACGTCAAGTTTGGAATCACCATTTCCAAAGACAAGATTCATATAAGCACGGGCGGTGGTTCGCCTTCTTCAGCCACAGCCACGCCCTCGAGTAGTGCCCTGACCGCCAACGGGAGCTCGAGTTCGAGTACGGGCCACAGCAGTGCGGCTTCAGATCAGGTGGGTGACCTTGGGACGGAACAGCAGTCGTCAGCACTCGAAAGCGACTTAACGATGCCTGCAGCAAGCGACCTCTTGTCTTTATCTGGGCGTAGCGAGCACTTGCATGCGCCTTGCTCTCAATCTAGTAGCTCAGCTCATTCAGTACCACCCCCTTTGGTTGCTCCTTCTATTTCCCAGCACGAATCCGACCCCCACGTTAAAAACATCCAAGCTCCTGCCTCCTCAGATATTCCGTCATACGCATCCGCCTCGGACTTGGATGCGCTCAACAAAGAACTCGCCGATTTCCAGCAACTTCTTTATAGCATGGCTTCAGGTAAGCTTTGGCAAAATTCCCTGCCCTCGTCAAAAGTCACCACTTCCCTTTCTACCTTCAAGCGAGACTTCAACTTAAAAGGGGCTGCTGCTTTGATGAATTTGGCAAAAACTTTAAAACAAATAACAATGAAAACAAAAACAATTTACATAGATTCCAAATGCGAACTTGGAATGTTCCACCAACTTATTTAACATGACCTTTGCTTCTACCGCATAATTACTTAGTACAGTGGTTTTCAAACTTTATTTTCCCGCGACTCCCCTGACACAAGCATGACACCGTGGGTCCCTCCGATATATAATGCTATGTAATCCCAAACAGCCAACCGCTTTTGCCAAAGACTCGCGGCTCCCCTAGCCTATGGTCGCGGCTCCCAGATTGACGACCACTGACTTCGTACATTATTTTAGCTTATTAATTATGTTTTTCTATTTTAGTTGGTTATTATTACAGTGGAACTGCAGGTCTGTGGCGCCCATCACGTCAATGATTGCGATGACTTACACTGTAGTACAGTAACCTAGCAGTTAGTTCCTATATTTGTAATACTTAAGTTAAAGTGGTATGTTTAAGTCGATCTTTGTAAGTTATAGTTAAGGCTCCCGTACACTTTAGCTTATTAATGGGAAGAATTACAGATGGCGCTGATATTTGTTATTACTTTGTGAAAGCCTTGCGTAAGAAAGCAAAAAAAAAAGAACTTATTGTCAGTAAAGTTTTTATAAACACACTGTCTAAAATCCATCAAACTTTCTCTTTTTTGAAGAACACGCCTCTTTGTCTTTTTTCTCTTCTTTGTAAGGGTTCCTACCTTACCTTATACCTTAGCTTATTGATGCGCAACAGTCAGAGATGGCGTTGATGTTTGTTATGGTTCTGCGAAAGCCTTGTGTAAGCAAGTCAAAATGAAATAGATAGCTAATTGCCGGCTTTTTATGCTTCTGAAAAGTACAACTTGTAATCACAGTTTGCTGTAACCTTAAATGTACCGTTTATTTTTAAATGTACTGTCTTAATTTTCTTAGGTCATTCTTGATTGCATTCAAGTCGTTTTTTAAGAATACTGAATGTGGTTTTATGGTCTGGACTTTAGTTTATAGATACTTTACAGATTATATCTTATGATTATTCTAATGTTGTGAAGTGTAAGAGCAGGGGCGTCGCGAGGGGGTTTCCATTGGGGGTGGAGACCATAGTTTTACTTAGTTTTACCGACTGTAGTTGACGATTTTACCGACTGTTATGATACAGTCGGTAAAATCGTCAACTATTGGGGGGGTGCACCCCCCAACCCCCCCTCGCGACGACCCTGCTTAAGAGTATCTTTAACTTAGTGACAGGAAGTAGAAGCTACTAAATACGTAAACTTAATTAACTAAATAAGCAAAGTGACGTGAAATGCGCCTCCCTGTGCATAATCCTATTTATTGTTTACATTTTGGGTTAAATTTGTCAAAAAGAGCTCCCCTTTAAAGCATGGTGCATGCGCGGCCGCTCGAAAAATTTAAGCAACAGCTTAAACAAGTTTCTGACTCATTTTCTCTGTTGTCTTGTCTACAGGTGTCTTTTATAGTGCCTAATTGGCAACTTCTGTGGTAGCTTGGCGTTCCTCCACAAATCCCCTACTTTTCTCATTCAACCATATATCAAAACAAACCCATTTTATTTCGAACAAGGTCCAATTTGTTTTCTTCTTTCTTAAAGGGGGAGTAAGGTTTCAAAATGAAAAAAATATATGTTATAGAAGAGACCAAACTACATGTTCTGGCTGAAGA
>RJJA01000633.1:1438-20353 GCA_003724045.1 Lepidurus arcticus | reverse complement strand
AAACGGTTCTTCGTTTCTTTGGTTTAAACAAGCCAGTTTTACGCGCCGATTAATCGTTCTATTCTATTTACATATTTCCAATTTTCGGTTATGAGAAGCTCCGCTTAACATAATTAATAATCACTTGACACATTTCATCACAATAAATGTCATCTACTGTATATGCAAATTGGCGAAAAATGTGAAAAAATACTGTCACCAATTTTTCCAAATTGCACATTTTTTTGTAGAAAAAGTGCCAAAATTTCCCTATTCATCCAAGAATCTTCCTTATCCCATACATTACTTTCACCGCGATTTCCCCACAACACCCTAAAAAACTACCCAGACCAACACGTTCTCCGGATTTAGTTACATACGTACGTAATGTATCCCCGAGTCAAAAGTGACACTCTTGTGTCATTGGCCAATAATGAATTTTTCTCGTCAGCGAAACGTTGATGAGAATCGTTAACCTAACCTAATCAAACTTAAGCTAACCTAACTAAACTAACCTAAACTAATGCATTTCCAATTCAACTACCACTTTTGAACTCGATTGACACCCTTTTGTCATTCGTTTTCCGTGAACGTTTTGAAACAATAATACATACTAGTGCCATTTTTAGCCCTTTTGGCGCCCGAACAGGAACTTTTCCATTCTCGTAAAAAAAAGCTTCAACGCGCAGATATGAACCCAAACATGACAGGAATTATTGGGTAAATTTTTCTCGTAGCTACCTCACGTCAAATTTGTTTCCGCAAGCGTAAGAATGGGAAAGTTGGTAATTGCTACATTGGCGAAACGCTAAAACACCTAAAAAAAAAGAGCTTTCTGAACTTTTTCTTCTCTCCCAAAAACTTCAGGGGCGTGTCTTTTCTGAGAAAGTGAAAGAGGAACACAAGACATGTTTCACGCAAAAGTCACCGAAACTAAAACAAAATATCCTCTGAAGAATTTCAACGTGACAATAGAAATTTCAGTCATAGGAATAAATGAAATTACTATATAAATACACACACATTGACAACTTTATCTAAAGAAACAAAGAAAATAGGAATACATTAAAGTAAATTGAAATAAAACAGAAATAAGTTTAAATCAATTAAAATTAACCAGAATTGAAATCAACTATAAATCGTTTGCATTGACTCAGTTGCCTAAATTTAGCAATAAACAAACGGTTTCCAACGCTTTTACTGACTCGCCTGATTGATTCACGTGATTGATTGATAAACGAACACAAACGTTTTTTGTTTTCGTCCCAAAAAAACTCGTCCCAAAAACCCCAAAATTCTCCAAAGTCGCCCCAAAAAGGTCTGAAATGTCAAGTCGCCGCCTCAGAAGTGTAATAAAATCGAATCGAGGTGTGAAACGAGGCGCGAAGCACGTACACACTTGTTACACACGTAAACAGCAGGTAAAAAAAGGGTTAACAAAAAAAACTGGATAAATAAAGCAAATAAAGCTTATTTTTTCAAACCATCGTCAGGCCCCTCCCCATTTTTTAAAACCCATAATGGGTCTGCACACCAACCCTTAAAAAAGCCAAATGGTTTCAATAAAAAAACAGCTCAGACACCAACTCAGAGTGTCAAAAAATGCCAAACATACCTTCACTCAGTATGACTTGGAAAGATGTGTGGAGGGATCGAGACGACGCCGAAAAAATCCTTGTTTTACGCTCAAGTCAAGAGTCATTAAAAGCTCATGTGTATACATACACTGTAAGCGTCAGTCTAGACGAACGTCTCGCCTTCTGTGTGTCTGTGCAATGTGTTGGTTGCCTTGTGTTTCCTGCTCCCCCACCCCTCATGGCTCTCATAATTGAGGCCAACCGTTGCTTTTCACCTCTCCCGAGCTCTCCGCCGAACTTTCTATCACTCTGAAAAATTCCGCTTAGTCACCGACACGGAGCACCAAACAAGTGTCATGAAAACGAAGGGAAAAATGAAGGAAGGAAGAAGAAATAAAAAGACACACAAAAGAAACAAGACACAACTTCCCTCCCCAACGCTCCTTGAGGAGGTAAAGCGCAGGACTGACGACACAATTACGAGCCCCAAACATTCAACCAGTTCAAAACGTTCGTAACGTTTTATAAAAACCACCCAAACGAACAATCTGTGCGCTTGGCCCGGCTCGCCCACAATCACAACACGCTTTTCCGCGCGCTCCCTAACGTACTGCCTCGCCCGAGACCGCTGCTCTTGAAGCGGAGTGGTTGTCCGGCCGTCCCATGCGGCAATCAGAGCGCTGAAATTCAAAAGACGCGGGAATTTCAAGCGCCGGAACCGCCGTACGGCCCTAGTATGGGTTATGGGGATGCTACGACTTGGCTTGTTCTTACGCTATTGGTATTGACTACCTCACGAACTGTAAAATCGATCTTAAATTTACGGGCATTAATTTCGATTCACTGTTGTCCCCACCAAGCATTTCAATGTTCTTGTTCTTACGCTATTGACATCGACTCCCCCTTGAAGTTAAGTTAGAATCGATCTGAAGGTTACGGGCATTAATTCCGATTCACTGCTGTCCCCACCAAGCGCTTCAATGTCAACAACACGAACCGCGAAGTGCCGTACAATGCGGTAAAATTCGATTATACCATGCATTATATTATATATAGCAAAAACCTATATAGTGTAATCCATATTTTCTACCTAAGCGCTATATTCTAAGCCCACTATTTACACTTTAAGTCGATAACTTGATTTCCTCGACACGTAATGCTCAGATCTGGACGTTCGAGAGGTCTCGACTGTCTGGATCGAAGTATCTTAATTGAAAATTACAGTTTGTAATAGGTTAATCAAACCTACCAAAGTGATTAAGCAAAAACGCGGCACGTAATAAAAAAAAGGGACACAACTTACCGCTTTGGTGCGTTTCCCATAGGCACGCAAAGGCATTTGTCCCTCGAATCTCATCTTGAACTCGTCCAATATGCACAAAAGTCCTTCGTAATCGTCCTGGTTCTTGGCGAGGAGCAGGTAAGCCCGCCAATTGGCGGAATCAAAGCCCCAGTGGCACGTGCGGTTCTCCAGCGCTCGGTGAGCGTGGCTCACAAACTTATCCGGCCCAAAGAGCCCTCTGCACTCAATGCACTCGATGCACCCCGCCCCAGGTTGCACGTACGCGTCCGGGGTGCAGATACCCTCGCATTTCCCAAAGCACTCGTGGTAAACGCGGAAGGTGAAGGGACTCATGAGCCCCACCAACTTGTCCCCTCCTCCACTGGGCGCACTGGTTGCACTCGTCGGGGGCAAGAGTCGAGGTTTTTTGCCCCCACCCACCCCGACTCCTTGCACCGGTCGGTTCAACAAGGCCGAGCATAACCTTTCCGCGTCGGATTGCGTAATTAAGCCACAGGAAGGCGCCGAACGCGGGATAATATGGGCGTTCTTGAGCGTGTCGAGCTGCTCCGGCGTGCACTGGGAACAGAAAATCTGCAAATCGTCCCGGATCTGGTTGATTTGCGCCACGGAAAAGTCCAGCAGCACACTGTTGAGAATTTGCGGGATACAAAGTCGCTTTTCACCGCCCACCACAAAGCACGAGATGATCTGGCCCTCCAAAACGGTTTCGGTGCGCTCGCACGGGCCCCGGTCCGCTGCCGAGAGGATCGGGAACCGCTGGACGGGCAGTTTATTGCAAAAGGGCAACTCGTCTTCGTAATTCGGCGCCGTAGGCGTGGCATCACTCGCTCCGCCCAAGTCATGTTGGCCGGCGACCGGATCGATCCGATCGATTCGACTACTGCTCTGGCTCGTCGGTGACGCGGATCGCGTCGTCGTCGGGGTCAAATGCGGTCCTGGGCCGGGATGATGAGTTGTACCTGAGCCCGCCGACGCGTCTTGGCTCAAGGTGGGCGGGGTGATCACCGTAAGCACTCCATTGGGTCCCGACAAACTATTGACAGCCGCTGATTGATAAGTCCGGAGCACGCGTTTGAGGTGCGGCGTGTAAGGAGTCGTGGGACTCGTGCGGAGGGAGCCACTCTTGATGGTTGGGATTACAGCTTCCATTCTACGATCCGCATGATCCTTGTTTTCTTCCGTTTTTGGCAAAGGTAAACTGGGTGGTGAGGCAAAAGACAAAAAATGCAGCGTGAATTCACGAATCACAAGAGAATCAGTGAGGGAACACAATGAACTCCCTGGGTGCCGGCCCAATGACAACAATAAAGAAATAAAAATGGTTTCCTATTTTCGTCGGGTTACGCGCAGGGGCACTTGACAGGTCGGGGGAACTGGGAGGAATGAGGTCTGGACACAGACAAGCGTTGGTGTGCTGTGCTGGGGCCCTCCCGATGCTCTAACGCAAGCACGCCAGCCAGCCGAGGCGTGCCATGGGCAGCAGACATGCGGAGAATAACAAGAATGGGGCCACAAGCTGCAGGCTGCCCGGGTTCCTGTCAGCCTTGCTTGCGCGGCAGTATGGCCTTGCCGTTCGCTCCCTCCCCGTCCCCTCCCCGCCGCGCTGCCGCTCACAGCGCCGAGTGGGAGGAGCGCGGGGAGGGACTTGAGGGCCAAGAATCGTAAAACCAAGACGGGCAAAAAACAACATATATACGCTCTCCGTAAAGGGAAGGTGGTCTAGCCTGAACCAGTTTTCATCCTTTTCTGTCTATTATTTAGCAAAAACAAAGTCAAACCCATTTAGCCTTTTTTTTTAAAGAGATAGAGAATTCCATTGTTGCGCTGGACCCTTCAATGGCTATTTTGCACACGCAAGAAACCCGAGAAAACAATGAAAAGTTTAAAAAATAAAGCCGAGGGGAATAGAAAATGTAAAAAATGTGCTAAAGAACGACAACAATGAAGTGAAAGAGACGACGCGAAGAAATCGCAACAACGAAAACAGAACAGAGAAAACCTTTCACGTTTCCGCGAGGGACGTTAAAGAGTTACGATACAGCACGCAAAAGGTTAAGAAATCACAACAATGGACAGTTAGACCCATTGCAAATTTGGCTTGTTTCAGGGTTTAATTATATCCGGAGTAACAATTAAGTTGCACGCTAAATATCCAGGCTAAAAATAATTTAAAAAACTAAAAGAGTTACAATTTATCTCCACTGAACCCGCAACACTGAACAATTGCATGCTTTTTTAAATTAAATATGAAACATGAAAGATCGTCCAAAGGACAACAATGAAAAATGGGGTATGTAGAAACGTTGGGAATGTAATGGAAAATAGAAAAGTCCAAGAAAATATTTGTTCGGGAGTTTCAAAACTGTATAAATAGAAGATAAGACCACATCGCGTAATCTTGTAATAAATATGGAAATGCATAATTTCAATAAACACAAGAACGTCAATAGGCTGTAAGCCTACGACGTCATTAAAAAAAGACCACATCGCGTTTATCTTGGCATCGATTCTTTCTCAAAATTGGGTATGAGAAGCACGAAAAGACGCTTGGTCACGATCCTGGGCTTATGCAATAACGTGTCGCGATTCAAGTTTATGCGACTGTGAAATTTAAAAAAATACGAAAAGAAAATACTGAGCAGGAAAAAAGTATTCCAGCTCTAACCTGAACCCAACAGATCCCGTCTTTTCCTACTTGCTAAAAAGTAAAAAAAAAAATCCCAAACTTCCAAGCCTTTCTCGTTTTGTATGCGAACGCCTAAGTGCAATGGAACGGAACATAACAAACAAACAAATCACGAGCCCATACCCCCAACATGTCTCGTTAACTCTCAAAACATTGAGGAATGAAGATTTTGGAAGAAACGAGTTTGTTCAAATTAACTTTGATGCACCCCAAACCGTTTGGATTTGTACTTTGTTGTAATATTTCTCTCTCTTTCTCTCTAGCAAAAGCTCTTTTCCTTTTTCTTCATTCCTCTAGGAGAGGAAAGCAAGACAAGCTTATTTTCTCTTGTTTGTTGCCGTACCTCGAGCGATCAAACTGCGCTGCTCGCCCGCGATACTCCATCACTTTATATCACTCACCACAGCGAGGTTAAGCGCTAAAGTTCAGCTACGCCAACTTTCCACCACCCATGTTCAAGAATCGTTCGTAAAAGACAACTGACACTACGTTTCCACCGCGAAAACATGCCAATAATCGTCCCAAACACATATCAACGCTCCATTCACGTCTACACAACGCTAGCAGCCATGGTGAACCGCGAACCCTCGCAGCTCCCGGGACAGCGAAAGAGCGACAGTCGGAGCGCGCACGTAGTGGCGCGCTTTTCAAACATCCCCTCTCGCCATGGAAATTACCAGTTCTCGTGATGGCTGGCTGGTTCGTGCAACGAACGGCGCCGCGGTATTCAAACGTCCTTAAAGCGTATTACCGTGCATACCGACTCACTATCAACGTCAGGTTTTTGTTCGGTTGGCGTTTTAGCAGACGGCGTATTCCCCGTCAAAATAGGCGTCAGACGGCAACCGCGATCGTGCGGCGCCCACAGGCTAGACTTTACGCTATACGGGCCAACAGGGCGTGGCCTTCACTTGAAAAACTCTCCGTCTGACCCCCACCCCCTTTCATTTGCATAGCACTCTTATGACGTCAGAATGTGTAGGTGGCCTTTCGTTTCGCACCAGACCAACTCCGGCTGAACTCCTCAAACCCCCTTTTCCTCCCACTCAAGGTGGTAACTAAACATAATATCAGGAACAACCGAGACATACACGTGGCGTTTTTTAACACAACCTTTGAGATTGTAACACTCAAAACGGATACAATCCCGTAATTCAATCTCCCTCGACTCGTCGGAAATAAGCCCGGCCCCTTTCGCCCCAGACGCGAGACTGAATCACGAGTTTCTAAAAAGTAAACAACAACAAGGAAAAAGGAAAATGCAAAAAAGGAAGAAAAAAGCAGCTCCCCAAAAACGGTACTTTTTGCTCCCTCGCGATTGCGACTAACGCGATTTCACCGAAAGCGTAACTTCCCTTGGCCTTCTCCCCTTTTTCCTCCTTCCCTTCTAATACCGTTTTTACTCTACCCTTTGCTTTCAAGCTCTTTTCTTTTCAATTCACAAGTCGCGCAAAAGCCATTCTTTCGCACACGGAAAAACGTGACGAGTGGGCGTGGTCAAACTACGCAGTTGGCCTTAAAATCGGGGTCGTTGAGGAACCCGGACAGATTAGACGGCTCTTTTTAAGTTTCTATTTATTTATTTTATTATTTTGGTCAAGTCTTGCGAAAGCTACAACAATCACCACCATTTGGCGACAACAGCTTGCACAACTTTTACCGCAATTTGAGCAAGAACTAGATGAAAACAACAACTGGGGAGACGTTAACGTAACCGCTCCCTAAACTAGATACGTTTAGTGAATGAAAAAGAGATAAAAGGAGCTCAAAAGAGATCATCTCGTTGCGAAAGCGTTTTGGCCAAGAAAATTAGAGGACTCCAGAAGTCCAGACAGAATGTCTTGCGCTGGCTGATGTACAGAATATATAGATATCTTTTGCGCGTCGCCAAGTCTCATTATGCAGGGAATAACCCCCATTTCCATGTAACTAGAGCTCATTTTCGACGAACGAAACATTTTGGATTGGCGTTTGAGCTCCACGTGCAGCGACAAAAAAAAGGAAAACACCAAGTTAACCAAAGCTGTTGACACTTGGCAGACGCAAATCCCCATGTCTATGTCCATCCCCAAAGGCTTGTCCAAACAAAAAAACACAGAAAAAGAGACCTTTCCCACATTCCAGACTCCATATTTTCAAACTATTTTCCCATGTAATCCAGAAATAACAGGAAATTGTAGCTTGGAATCTTAAAAACACCATGTACAGCTTTCCTGTTTACATAAACCCTGAGTTAGCGTTTACGTTTGGGATTACATTCACTCCTCTTACGTACCACATATTGTGGATTGAATGTAATACGTCATTGGCAATCAAGTTAACTTGTGCTCGCAGCAAAGGTTTAAGAAAGAGATTCTGAATTTACAAGCTTAAACCGTTTGCTAGAAATCATAAATTTTCTTACTGTTTACAATTTTGCTCAATTTATCACCGTCGCTTTGAACGTTGGTTGAAAAAAATTGTGCAAAAAAATATATTCACAGCGGATCAGCTGTGTGGGTTCACTGAGTCCGAAAACCGAAATGAGAGTGCAGCTGTAAAGTTGACTTCTCCGTTTTCCCTCCTTTCTTGGAATTTTCTACTTTTTTTTAAATACCAGGTTAACGACTGGAGTCTTCTTGTCTTCTCGTCTTTTTTACTCAACAAAGGGTAGAAGTGGAAGCCGAAAAGTTTTAGTCAAAAAGAAAAGAAAAAAATTGAATTTCCCTCCGTCATATTTCACCCTTGGGGAGTCGGAACTTGAACGGTCTTCAGCCTAGGAAACCCGACAACAAACTTAACCCAAACGAGACCTCATAGCTACCAGTACAATTAATGTGAATCCATCTGGTTCGCGAAGGATTGATAGAATGCTGTTATATACTGTACTGAACTAAGAAAGCTTAAAAAAGTTCCTAAAAGACTTTCCAAACGCTCGCCAAACAGCTTTCGAGGAACAGGCTATAATTAAACTAGACCCGCACAAGGCACGCGGTTTCGGTTCTTTGGCGTCCTGCGAACGTTTTTCCCAAGCACGAGCCCAAGCGCCCCAGCCCCAACCCAGCGAACGTTGACGTCAAGAATGAAAACTCTCTCACACAAGGCCACACTGTGTTCATTCCAGACACAAAGTCTTTCCATGAGCAATTGTAAACCATTTTTTTAACGCGTGTATTTGTCTGTGTGTAGAAAACAGTTTGCTTTTAATTACTGGAATTTGCATAGCGTTTTCAGGTGCATGATACTTAAATTACCAGTTATGCGCGCCAAATCGTTTTACTAGATTGCGTTTCTATGCAAATACATCCTCCGCTACTGATAGGAAGAGCTCTTAAGATTTAGAAACAGCTTCTCAGAGGTGGACCTCCACAAAACTGCTTAAATTGACCACATATTTTGCGTATTTTCAGGGATAAAACTGTTTCCCTTTCCAGAACCGCAAGTTTGAGCACCTACTGCCCCCACCCCCAAGAAAAGAAAAAGGGCTAACACGTGTCAAGGACACAAGTCTGTGATCCTTGGCAACACTTAAATGTTCTCTATATTTCAGTGGCAGAAGTGAAAAAGGGCGCGAAAAATTGGCGCCCAAAACAGGGACGCAACAGACCGGAAGCTATGACCACGCGGTGAGCGTCGCAATGGCGATTCTTCTGTTTTCTACAGGTTTCTATTATCGCTAAACAATTTCACGTTGGAGAGATTACAAGTTTCTGCATGCCGAGCCCAAATAGCTCGGGAAAAGACGACCGTCTACGCATGCCATATGGGAATCTTCCCACCAAAGAAGGAGAAGATAATAAAGGCAGACCAAGATAGCACGAAGCATAAATAGTCATAAACATGTAGATGTGTGACTGTTAGACTGGAAAAGAAAACCTTTACTGTCAAATTTGCGTGTTAGCTTGTCCTCTCTGATCCTTTTTTTAAGTGGCAGTTAAATCTAACTTTTTTTTCTAAGACTTATTTCCCCCTTCTCCTCCTCTTAAAGCGCGGAATGTTTTACAAATGGAAGAATGCGAAAGCAACAAGGAATGTTTTAGCTGGTGAGTGTCATACATTATAAACCTGCCAAGCCCAAGCTGTATCCTTTTTTTTAAATCTTATAACTCTTGACAAAAGAAATAATAAAAATATTAAAAGGAAAACTAAAAAAGGAATATTTGTGTTGAGCGTTGGCAGATACCAATTAACACTATTAATTCCTAGCATATTACTTGGCTTAATAGTTTTTGTGTGTTCAATTTATGTGAGGGAATTTTACACGCAATCTTCCAGCGACATCAGTAACGGGTTCACGTACTCGAAGCCCTCGAACTCGGATTGGTCAATACGTTCAATCACACTCCTACGACAGAGAAAACAGGGCAAATTAATATAGAAATGGCCCAAAACGATCCAAAATTAAGGCATAAATCACACTGAAAGACAAAAAGCGTAGAAAAAAACTAAAAAAAGACCCAAATTGTCTCAAATTACGCTTAAACTATTCATCTTGAGACCTTGAAACCCACTAGAAGGAAACTACCGGAAATTGACTTGCAATACAAAAACTGTTCAAATGAACAAAAAAGGGAATTGCTTTGTACAAAATAGATTTTTTTTGCAGGGTTAACGTACTGGTCGTCAACGGTGAGTTGGACAGGTTCATCAGTGAATTCCGGGGGGAAATGGGCCAAATCCCGTTCATTATCCAGTCTAGGAACGTAAGGCGGAGGCACTTGCTTCCTCTCCAACTAAGGAACGTAAATACCAAATGGACGTAAATACGACATACATGTACATAAATATTTTTTTTTTTTAAGTGAGGAATTAGTTTGTTCCAGGGCGTGTGTGATGCTTACCAATTCCCAGTCGACGCTTTTAAAGAAAGGATGCTGCACGATATCCAGGAATCCAGAGTCTCTCCTACATCCCAATCGATCTGCGGGATTCTTGTTTAAGAATCCTTTGAGAATCGACGCAGCTTTCACGGATAAGGACCGAGGGATACGAATCGTTTTTTCCAGGATCACTAATAAGAGAAAGATAAATTATTTTGAGTAGGGTAATAGGGTTCACTGGTCAACCTAAAAATATCATTCACCTTGGAAAAGAAAATCTTCCGTATTTTGCTCGGGATTCTCAGCTGCTCCAACTATGTCAAAGGGACTACGGCCGGCCAGCATTTCGTACATTAACACACCCAACGCCCACCAATCCACACTAAAAACATGAAATGGCAATAAATACACAAGTTTTAGAGTTATTCAAAATTATTCCTATTTTTTCTTTTATTGTATGTTTTTTTTACTAACCTAAAACTGTATTCTTCCCCACGGAGAATTTCTGGCGCAATATAATTAGGCGTCCCACAAAACGTGGAGGTAGTATCACCTGGTCGAATGCCTTCCTTGCACATTCCATAATCCGTCAATTTAATATGACCCTCGTGGTCCAATAAAACGTTGTCCAGCTTCAAATCGCGGTAAATTACACCTAAATCACAGTAATTAAATACCGCTTTCGAGTTGTACTTGGTCTACGAGATGCGCCGAAAAAATATTGTAATTTTTTATTGAAGGTTCTTATACCTCGGTCGTGTAAGAAGTGCAAGGCCATCGATATTTCCGCGGAATAAAACCGGGCGTGTTCTTCAGGTAAACGTCTTTGTCGCTGCATATGGAACATCAGATCTCCTCCCCTCACAAACTCAATCACGAAAAACAAACGCGAAGGCGTTTGGAAACAGGAATGTAAACCCACCAAAAACGGATGATTTGAGGCCGTTTCAAACACATGTTTCTCCGTTTGTACCCAATCGATATCCTAAAAACAATTCCAAATTACAATCAAAAGACGCGCACAACATTACAATATGATTCAATAAACAAACATATTCAAATAACAAATCGATCAAGCAAGATTAATCGTGATCCTTCACTAACACACCAATGTTTGCATGACATCGATTAATCCCGATAACGGGATTGATACAAATAATCGAATATTGGTTGTATACATGGATCGATAAAACAACTTGCAGACGGAAACAAGGCAAATAGCTGAACAAACCAAATCAATAAAATGAAAACGGGAAAAATGTATCGTACATTTCTAACATAAAAGAGAAGATATTTCAGTAGAATAACTCAGTAGAAAATAATGAATCCGGTAGGACAGTTAAATAAAAAATAATATAACAAGAATAAATTTACCTCATCATCCGTCACCAACGATTTTTTGATGACTTTCATTGCATAAATTCTCCTCGTTTTCTTCAATTCCACCATTAAAACTTTAGCGTAGCTGCCTCGGCCAATAACTCGTATTAAATCAAAGTCTGCAAGCGAATATTGTCGTTGCCCACTGGATTCTATGCCATCTTCTGTGAAAAAAGGTCCATGTCATCTTCCTCTGCATAAAAAATAACTAAATTCAATGACAGGCATACCAGATTTGCCATCCACAGGTACGGATTCGCTATGAGTCTCTACTACCAGACTACCGGGTACAACCAATGAAGAAACTAGAACGAAAGACGCGTTATTACACAGTAAATTAGAAGAAAAATCCGCAATTATTTTGTAAAACAAAAGAAATGGAGTTTTTTACTCGGAGGCTGAGGAATTTCAGTGCCATCCCCATTTTGTCTAGTGCCGGGAAGCAAAGGCGTGGTGTTCGCACTGGAATTGAGGTTGCCCTCACCAGCTGCCACGCCCCTTTCGCGATCCGCGACCAAAGCTGCCACTTGATCCACCGAGCAGTTGACTTGCAGCAGTTTGTGGCACTTTTTATGTACTAGCAACTTGCACTGGATGCATTTGAACCCTTGACGACCCAGTCCCCAAATCCGGTCTTGGCAGTAGGCACAAAACGCGCGCTACAAGTAGGAAAATCGAAAAAAGGGGGAAAATTAGATCTTTTTAAGAACCTAAATAACACAAGTTTCGGAGTTTTTACAGGAAAATACCCATAACAACATAACATGGCGGCAACCGAGACCAACTACAGCTTAAAAATCCCTTCGCCTGCACTACTAGAGCATTAATCCCCCACCTGAGCGAGTCGATAAGCTGTCTCTCGATAAACAAAACAAGTCTTCTTCTTTTAGCTTAATGCATGCCGAACAATGTCATCACAGATTGAAAACTAGCTACTGAAAACGTGTTACATACGACTGCTACGGGAAAACTAGGGCAATATTGAGCGCCGAAATGCTTGAAAAAGCATATGGTGATGTCATTAACTCTCACTTATGTTGGCTAATCGTTTTTTGAAGCTCCGTTTTGACAATTGAGAGAAAAGGAAGAAACTTACCCTGTTGAAGCGTTTCGCCTGGAAAAGATGTCCGTTTACTCTATACAGCTTCCTCCATCGTCTTGCCCCCCTTCGATAAATGCTTTCTAAACGCAAATTTCATGAGAAATAAGTCAATTAAATTGAAGAAAAAATTTCAGGTGAAATGATCGGACAAATAAAAACGTACTGTCTTCTCCTTGGCAAGGCATGCCCGGCGCAGGTGGAACGTTGGGAAACACTAGAATCAGGGAACAGAAGCGTCAGATTACACACCTTTGATTACCAAGATAAGCATAAGCTGATAAACGACAAAATAAGATGAAAACACGGGATCTGATGAAAACGACGATATATAACAAACCGTGAATAGTAATTTCGGAATCTTTGTTTATCTCGTACAGGCGAATCGCTTCATTTAACTCTTCCTGGGAAGAAATCGTACACGGATCGCCTAGAGAAAAGAGAATCTCGTATTAAAGGTGAGACTTAAAAGGGTTTCAAATTACCTTCTTCGTCGATCCATTTCATGGTAAAGTCTTGGTCTGCCGGAAACCGGCAAATATCCCTCATTTCCTGTATTAAACCGTCCACTTTGATGGACGGATCAACGTACGTGACCAATACTCCCCTAATGAGATCAGAATTAGCATAAAGCCTTAATTAAGAAACCAGAGGTTTTACCCATTGTAAGCAGTCTTGACTTTAATCTCGGTTTTGTCTGCTTCACTTGCCACTTCGGTAGGCATATCTCTTCCTTGAACCATTCAAACCCAATGGGAAGCTGCTCAGACAGCCCAAAAATGAAAATGAAACTGCAAGAAAATGTATATTAGACAAATTCAATGTCGTTAACAACGTACTACTTATTAAGATTTCTTGTATAGCTTCACTTACCTGAAAATATATTGACTGGCAATGCAAAACTTGCTTGGAACGCCCCTAAAATCTGACTAAAATACAACAATACAACCCGCAGCCGCCATTTTCATTTAACGTTGCCAGAAACTACAAACGAATAAAAACTTAGTCAATTAGCATGTAAATTATACTAATATTAATAGTTAGTTTGATCATTAATGTTAAATTCATTACAAAGTAGGGCTTATACAAATACAGACAGTAAACTTTTAAGCTGGCAATTGCGCATATTTGTCATTTGTTTAGCCGGGTTCTCTCGTCTGTTTTCTGCGTTGCCGGAAGTGTAACGCCCTTTGATTGTTGTCTATTAAAATTCTAACAAATCTTCCGAAAATGGTAAAAGTTCCATTGTCTCTTTTACTAATTTCCTCCACTAAACCAAGCTTACTTTTACAGAGTGAAGAACAACTCAACCGGGCTCTGGATCTAATGCGCCGGCTGCCACCCCAGCAGATCGAGAAAAACCTGAGCAACCTGATCGATCTTGTTCCAGATTTATGTGAAGATTTACTCTCGTCCATAGACCAGCCTTTAAAAGTCTTGCGTGACAAGTCCAATGGCAAAGAATACCTCTTGTGTGATTACAACAGAGACGGTGACTCCTACAGGTGACAAACAATTCCAAAAACTTACTAAAATCGTTTATTCTTTCCCAATTTCATGTGTTTTTCAATGTTATCCATTTCATCAGGTCGCCGTGGAGTAATACCTATGATCCTCCACTGGAGGACGGAACTATGCCCTCGGAACGCTTACGCAAAATGGAAGTCGAATGCAACATCGCCTTCGACCAGTACCGCCAAATGTACTTTGAAGGAGGCGTGTCTTCCGTGTACTTATGGGATCTGGAGCACGGCTTCGCAGGCGTGATCCTCATCAAACGGGCCGGCAATGGAGAGCGCAATATCAAGGGTTGTTGGGACTCGATCCACGTCATAGAAGTCCAAGAAAAGTCCAGCGGAAGATCCGCCCATTATAAGCTGACTAGTACAGTCATGCTCTGGCTCCAAACCAGCAAACCAGGTTCAGGAACAATGAATTTGGGAGGCAGCCTCACCCGCCAAGTACGAGCTAATGCCTGGACTGGCTCAGTCTCCAAAATTTCATTATTGACTCATTTTGGCTCTTTTTCCTAGGCGGATAGCGATGGAAGTGTCAGTGAGGCATGTCCACACATTGTTAACATAGGCCGGATGATTGAAGACATGGAAAATAAGATCCGCAACACCTTAAACGAGATTTACTTTGGCAAAACCAAAGACATCGTCAATGGCTTGCGCTCCATTAATTCCCTTTCAGACCAACGTCAACAACAAGCCTTGAAACAGGACTTGGCTTCTGCTTTGCAAAAGCGTCAAGTCAAGTCAGACACAAACTGAGAGCTCTGAAAGAAATTAAGGAAAAAAAAAACACTTTACACACCAAAACACAAACTTGGGTTGTTGAACTGTACATTTATGGGGCAAGAAATTTGCATAAAAAGGAATGCGCTGTTATCCAATGGGGGGGGGGGGAATGATCCATGAAACCAAAATTAAGCCACACAAGAACGACAGTTTTTCCTCCAAAAGTTGTCCAAATTTCGTCCTTTTTTTCTCCCCCTTCATTATTTTCCAATTTGCCTGCCATTTTTCCCTCTTGGCACTTGTATATTGATGATGCTAATATACAAACATCTGTTCCAATTCCAATAGCTTTATCTTGGAGACTTACTATTGGAATATAAGCTCTACCCACCGCCCAGAATTCAAGTTAGCGAAACAAAATGAAAAACATCAAATCCCATGTCCATCAAATTTTTATTTTGTACCCTCTCGAAGAAAAAACGCTGTAAGCTTTTCTGTATGAGCCAATACCAAAAAAGGCTCGAGTGTTTGCAAATCCAAAAAGTTAAAGGAAAATCCAAAAAGTTAATAATCGAAAAAAATATGCCTTGATTATTAAGATTTGAGAACTGAATTCTTTTTAAAGGACATGCTCCTTTTCGTGTGGTTCCAGGGAATTTTTTTTTGTGTAGCCAAGCTTCATCACAAACTAAAGCCCGAGCAATTCCACATAAAAAAGGGAAATTACACAAGTCTTTAGCTTTTACAATTTTTTTGCCCGCTTTTCAAACCGCTTCCGGAAACAAAAGGCTGGGGACTTTTCTTTTTGCTTTTTAGAGTTTGAATCTTTTGGTTAACAGGCACAGACAAAATGAAAAAAAGCAAAGTCGTAACAAACTGATGGACCATCACCCAGCCTACAACCCAATCCGCGAGCTTTTTATTTTTCGGCAGCCGTATTATTCTTGATAGCAATTACGCATTCTTCGCCACAAGCCTTCAGTACAGTGCACTACAGTACAAAAAAATTTTTGTTTAGAAAATTGCATGGATAGTATTGTACACTTTAAAGTAGACTAAAATTACCAAGATTTCCCTGCCGTTTTCAAAATCGCTCCTAAGCTGCGCTCCAAGCTCACCTTCGGGAACTTTCAAATCTTCACGCAAGTCACCGGCGTCATTCATGAGAGACAAATAACCGTCATCAGAGATGTCAGTAAGCTGTAATGGAAAAAAAATCCATTAGATCCATTGAAAAGCGAGAAATTTTTCACATTTCCCCCAAAATCCTCAAGCGTTGAGGTGAATTAGCTTCCATTCATGGCATGGACGCTCGAGTATAAGTTACTAATACAGAAATTATAACACACTACCGTTTAGTACTGAAAAGGAACCCATTTTTGTGAATAGTAAAGCAAAGTAGGTGCTGTTAGATGGAATTTTGGAACGGCAAACCAAGCTTATCAAGGTTTTCCAATATAATGGGAAAAGAAGGAAAGGGCGACTTAATTACCACAAAGTCGGCACGTTTAACCACTGGGACGTCCATGTTGTGAGTGGAGGGGCAAATATCTTCGTACTTCTTTCCGTTGAAAATATCAATGCCAATCATGTGCACTTTGGCGTGGCCGTGTTTGCCGGTTTTGGAGGTCGACATTTCTACGATTTTGCAAGGACGTGCCTAGGGAAAAACAATAACTGATAATAACCTTTACTTCATGATGTTTGAACATACAAACTTTAGACGCCTGGCATCATTAATAGCCCTGGCATAATTAATATAAATATATAAACAAATGTCAGCTTAACGTCCAGCTCCGGAACTTCAGGTCAAAAGTAACAGAATTAGAACGCCAAAGCCTTTGATTTGGCAAGGGGTTACTTTCGGTACTGCACGCAAGCAATAGCGAAGAACAATACCTTGCGAATGTTAACTTTAAAATGGTACGAAATAAAAAAAAATTACCTTCAACATGACGAATCCGTTTTTACGCAATGCGGAACATTGCATAGGGAAGGTTGCAGAAGCTCCGGATTCAGCAGACTCGAAATGAGTATCTTCTAGTTCTGCCATGGCTTTTTTAGTTTAAGAAATGTAGACAGATAAAATCTGCAAAACAACAATGAAAATTTGTAACGAGAACGTTCCTTAACCTTGTCAACACGTCTAGTGATTAGTTTATAACATTACAGTAAACTGTTAGGACGAAAAAGTGGCTAAAAAGTTGGTTGGTTTCACGCTTGGAAACAAGGTCAAATATGGCGTCCAAGCAAAATGCGGGAACCATGTGCATGTGTCACAACTGATGCTTGATTACCAGCCTCACTGCATACTTATCGCGATTTGAGGTTATGAAAAATCAAGCGTGGGAGTAAAATAGACTCAATTTTATAATAAATCAATTGAATTTATAGATTAAAACATGCTAAATTCGCTACTTACAAGTGGTCAGGAACTACAGCACACCAAACGCAGGGGCGACGGCCGGCGAAGAGACTAAATCGATCACAGAAGGGAAAGAATCGATACTTAGCCCGATGACGTGGTCTTCGGGGGCGTTTTCAAACACCACGCGGTCTTTCAGCATACAAAAATCGTTATTTTTTCCAGTTTCTATACATTTTCTTTATACATTCCCCGTTTGTACATATAATTGTAAAGAAACTCCAGGATTCTGTACTGAGCGGATTGGAACAATTTTGGAAGCTAGGAGGTGCTTTTGGTCCGGTTGAGCTTCAATCCAAGGAAAATCCTATTTTTAATAATACTGAATAAAATTATTTAAGTTGTGAATAAATGTATTACTTTAATACATGACTTTTGAGATAACACAGACGAGTTAGTTGCGACAAGGATGCGGAAACTTAGATCGTGAGTATCGACTGGGGGGATTAAAGTGTCGATTATGCCGATTTTTAGACAAAATTCCCTTAACTTCTGTTCTAAAGCGTCAATGTGTGTCTCTCTGGCGGACATAAAATATTACAACAGTGTAAATGGGATAAAGAGACTTACCCGTACCCACCAGTTAGGACAAGTTCAAAGACGAATTTCTCAACTATTTTTTCCTCGTTGGTGACCAACACGAACTCAACTTTGTCTAAGCTTCCGTCCAAGAGTATTGACTTGATAGCGATAATACACTTGCTAATATAATCGGTCACATCTGGATGTATAGCCATCTTAAATAATGACAGTGCTAATGAGCTTCTAGTGCTTTTATTTTATAATTGCACTGTACTTCCTTCGTTGTCGTACTTGAACTTGGATTCCGTAGATCTTTTTTGCACGGAATATTACCGCAGGATATAGCTGCCGAACGTACAAAATTTGGTTCATGGAAACTTCCAGCACTTCACAAATTAATTCAACAATTTCTAAAATAATAGGAAAAATATAATTTTCCGCAAATTTTAAATTACTTACTTACCATCGTTGGTCAACATTTCTGCCATGTTTCATTTTTCTTCTTCGCTTCTTCGTGTTGTTAAACCATAGAGAATTCTGTGTTAAACAGACGACAGGCGAAAAGTCGACGCATCGTCGTCTGCAGCATTCCCAATAGGTGACGCTATTTTTGTTCTCTTCTGTTGCTTGTTTCCTAGGACCAATCACGAATTTACATTATCTTATTGGATTGGGCGTGCATATGAAAGTGCCTGATGGTGGAATAGGATAGAATCTAGACCTTCACCTTTTCAAACTGCCAGGGCGATAACTAAAACGAGCTTTACAGTGTCAAGTGTGTGTATTTAAATCTAGACAAAAAGAACTAGTCTATCGATGGCCCAGCTGCAACTGTACTGGACAGACCCACACCCACGACCCTGAGATTAAGAGTCTGATGCTCTGCCGACTGAGCTAGC
>RJJA01000632.1:0-17025 GCA_003724045.1 Lepidurus arcticus | reverse complement strand
GCTATTAACGCTTTTCTAAAAGACTCGACAAAGATATTTAGCCAAGATAGAGCCTTACTCTAAAATATAAAAAAATTACCAACTGTTACCCCAAGCCCCCCCCCCCCTCTTTTCGTGACTCTTGGTGATTGCGGGGTACAATACAAACAGTTCTTATAACTTATAACGTCACACTCAACTTGCACACTCAACCACCACTCTGCCCTTAGCTTTTTCTAGCTAACCACTCTGACCACTCGACTACCTCTCTCCCCCGCTCTGCCCTGACGCTCTCCCTTTTAATACCTCGCTTTCCCTATTGTTCTGAGCATAGTACTACGATTAGCTATGGTTACTTTGCGGGGCGTCTCCTTAACTGCTAATGCATCCAGCCTTTCAGCAAATTGCTCACTAATAAGTGAACTCTGACTTCCCGTATCTACTACGGCTTTACCATTGACTCCATTGATCTTAATTGAGAGAACAGGACACGACTCCGCGATTACTCTACGAACCACTGCATGGTCACCCTCACCTTGTTTGGCACAAGCCTCAGCTATGTGTCCTACTTGTTTACATTTGCGACAGCGGGTCCTGCAGTTACTTGCCTCGTGACCCTTTAAGCTGCAGCTGGTACCTGGGACCGGGCAATTTTTACGGATATGCCCCTCCCGCTGACACCCATAGCAACGAACGTTGAGGTTCCAACTTACTGTTTCGCCTTCACCCTCGACGTCATCACGTACGGAGACCTGCCGATTGGTAATCCCTGATGACGCGGGCGATCTTGCGGCAGCACGGGCAACTCGGAACACGTTTAGCTTCTCAATATGCCCCTCCAAAGTCTCCAACTGGGCATCGTAGAATCTAACTCGCCAGTCTTCTGGTAATCCTTGGACGAAGCGCTCCATGGCGAACCGCTCAATGATCTTCTCATCGGTAATTTCGGGACTGGCCATTTTGAATAAACACTTTCAAAAACGTGTTTATTTAAAAGTGTTTATTTGTTAAATAAACTTACACTTTTTCGAAGAACATTTAGCCGACGTAGAAATTGTGTTAGAACGCTTGAAAGCAAGCGGTGTTAAATTGAATCCGAAAAAGTGTAAGTTTTTTACGAGCGAAGTTGAGTTCCTAGGGCATGTATTGAGCCCCGGTAGAGTAAGGCCGACTCATCAAAAGGCAGCAGCAATCCAGCAATGGTCCCGACCACAGAACTTGAGGAAAGTTAGACAGTTTTTAGGGTTTTGCGGATACTATAGACATTTTGTCCCCCGCTTCGCCCAATTAGCTGAGCCCTTGTTTCGGCTCACTAAGAAGGATGAACCCTTTGGGTGGCCGGACCCGTGCGAAACATCTTTCCAATTGCTTAAGCAAGCGTTGTGTGTAGAACCGGTTTTAAGGAACCCGGATATAGGCAAACCATTCGTGCTGACTACTGACGCATGACAGTCAGGTTGGGGTGCCGTGCTGGCCCAGGAAGAGGTGACCGGTAGTGAGTTTGCCGTGGCCTATGCCTCAGAGTTGTGGAAGCCCGCAGAAAGGAATTATACCACAGCAGAGCAGGAGTTTCTCGCCCTATTAAGCGGCATAGAGAAATTTAGGCACTTTCTATTGGGTCGAGCCTTTGTTATCGTAACGGACCATCAGGCGTTAAAATTTTGGAAGACGTTAGGGGGGACGGTGTCCGAGGCTGGCTCGTTGGGTGACGTGGTTAGGGCAGTACAACTTTGAAATATGGCATAAGGCTGGTAAGGCAATTCCCCGTGCCGATTCCCTGTCACGGCAGTGTCGTCAAATGCAGTTGGAGGATGTTGAAATGGCTGATCAGGACTTTGAGCGTTTTGTGGCGTATTTAAAAGACCCTAAACCCGAAGAATCAATTGCCCATGTAACCCTAAGTCCCGAGGTGAATTTTTATCTGAAAGATCGAGCAAAGTATTACTCGGAAGGTTGTGCGATATTCAGGCGGAATCAGCAAGGTACGGAGAGGCCCCAGGAGGTACCGCATCCGTCTAAGCGTGCCGAAGTTTTAAAACTAGCCCATGATGTACCAGCGGCTGGACATCTTGGCTTTAAGAAGACGTTAGCACGAATCAGCCCGTTCTTCTTCTGGCACAATATGAAGCACGACGTACGATTATATTGTCGTAGTTGCAAGGGGTGTTTGCAAGCCAAGGTTGATCCGCATCCAGTTCGGGAGGTGCTCCGGAATATTCCGGTACTTGGCGAACCGTTTAGTCAGATTTCTGTGGACGTGCTATCCCTACCCATGTCGAGGTCGGGTCGTCGTTATGTCCTTGTAGTGTCCGATCTATTCACAAAATGGGTTGAGTGTTATGCCCTGTCCGATTAGTTAGCTGTGACGGTCAGCCAATGTGTGTTAGATTTTATTGGCAGGTATGGCGTACCCAAGGTCATCCTAACCGACCAAGGGACCAATTTTGAGTCGAAGCTAATCAAGAGTTTGTGTGAGAAGCTTGGTGTGTCTAAAATCTGCACGTCCCCATACCATCCGCAAGGGAACAGCCAGACCAAACGGTTCAACCGCACGTTATGGGAAATGCTGTCTCAATACGTGAACCAATATCAGACAGATTGGGATGAATTTCTTCCATCGGTGCTGTTAGCGTATCGTACCGCTAAGCATTCAACGACGGGATATTCGCCCGCAGAGTTAGCGTTTGGGCAAAATCTCAGGATGCCATTAGAGCACGAAGTGGTGGACGATAGTGAGGCTCTGCCTGCGCAAACCTATGACGAGTATGTCAAGCGTACGAAGGACATCTCCGAATTGATAAGAGAAAGCGAGTTGACCGAAATTGGTAAAAGTCAAGCGACCATCCGAAGTCACCACGACGAAGCGGGGTCCTTTGTGGTAGGGGAGCTAGTGCTACTGAATATGAAGTAAGTAAAGAGGGGGCTGTCCCCTAAATTGGCCAAGAGGGCGGACGGACCCTATCGAGCGGTACAAGTCCTACGACCGAACTATGTGATACAGCAAGGTCGCACGAAACGGTTGGTCCATGGAGTCAATTTACGTAGGGCCGTCGAAGTGATTCGAGAAGTCCCAGCCCCCCTCATGCATCGGAGGACAGCGGAGAAGAACAGGAAGAAGCCCCGACCGACGAAGTGGAGGTAGAACCAGGTGAAGCAAACTTCCCTGAACCCAAGGATCCTCACCCTACCACCGTGAGCAGTCGCGGACGCCGAAGAAGACCAAACGTGCGTCTACACGATTACGTATATTAAAAGTCGTTCCCTTTGCTCCGTTGTAATTCCCGTTTGTGTTACTTTGGAGTGTGGGGTTGATTTCAGTGTTGGAGGATGTTGTGTTTGGTAGTTGTGTTCTGGCTTCGGGTTGTTTGGTCCTCGTTGGTATGTTTGGCAGTCGTGGCAGTTGCTAGGGTAGGTTTGGTGTGTTGGGGTTTGGAAAGGAAAGCGAGGTATTAAAAGGGAGAGCGTCAGGGCAGAGCGGGGGAGAGAGGTAGTCGAGTGGTCAGAGTGGTTAGCTAGAAAAAGCTAAGGGCAGAGTGGTGGTTGAGTGTGTTATCCGTCCCTGTATTCCCAAATTGTTAAGTTCCCCCCCCCCCCTCTTTTCGTGACTCTTGGTGATTGCGGGGTACAATACAAACAGTTTATAACGAACCTTAACAAATGTGTTGAAAATATAAACACCGTCTTAAGTCCACTGAATCTTAGTCAACATATTACGTGTGAAACAACTGATTACAATTCCAGAATAGATCATATATATTTTAATATTAGTAATCCATTCTGTGGCGTATACGAGACGTATTATTCTGATCATAAGATAGTTTATATTGAAGTACCAAAAGAAAATAAAGAGTGTAAGTAATTCATTCAACATGTTTGCTTGCTTTTACAACTTATTGAAGTCTAAAATCTGATTTATTGATTTATTTATTGTATGATTTATTGTATAGTGACACTATATATTACTTAGTTATATGTCGCATTTGAAGAATAACTAACATACAGCCAAAGCGATGAATGGTAAATTAATGGTCGCGTACCTTAATGGTACCATTAATGGTCACGTACCTTAATGGTCAACTCCCAACCTCCTGGAATGAACTAAAAGAGGAATTCTGGAAGTTTTTTGTGCCACAGGGCTGAGTGTTCCGCAGCAACGCCAGGTTGCAGATGCGCGTACAGCGGCCGGAGGAAAGTGTTTATGAGTACTATGTAAACGTCATCAACCTGTGTCGAGGGACTGACCCTGACATGACGGACCACGAAAGGCTCAACCACTTGTTCCGGAGGTTACGACCCGCCTTAGTGGAGCCGTTATCGCGTTCGAATGTGAAAACCCGTGAGAGGTTTCTAGAAGAGGCAAACCTCCTGGAGTTTATCCAGGAGAGGAGCAGGGTCTCACAATCGTGGTGGACCAGTGTGATGAGGAACAAAGAGGCCAGTGCAAGGCAGGCCACAATAGCTGGAGTGAACGTGGGGGGACAAGGACCCCCCACCCCTGTTGTACCCGTCGAACCTCCAAGACCGAGGAGCAGCCCACCGTCGGAATTCAGTGCCATTGCGGAGGCCCTCAGCAAACTTGCCGGTGAATTCCAGCAGTTTCGCGAAAGTTTCGCGAAGCCGCAAGGTAAGGTTGGCCGTCCCTATTCTCCCACTCGCTCTTACCCTCCCAATTCCCGCACGCATGAGGGAAAACCTATTTGCTACCGATGTCAAAAGTCAGGGCACATTGTACGCTACTGTGCCAACCCTGAGTCCAGGGGGCGTGGTCCAGACCAGGAGGGAACAGGGAAGGGAAAGGGAGGCAAGGAATTCCAGAGTAAGGGCAAGGGTGGCAAGTCAAAATCGGATAGACCATCAGGACGACGCTCGGATAGCGATTGGGACGATTCTGGTTCGGAAAACTAGAACGGGCGGCTCCGGGGGGCGGAGTTTTCCAGGCCATTGAGATCCCCCTCTTATGTGTGTTTTGTCCCAACCTAGTTAGAGAGACAGTAATCTGTAATGGAGTCGAAGTAGTAGCCATCATTGACACGGAGAGTAGCAAACGGAGAACGTTTTCAGATTCGAGGTGGTGTGAACATTGGGGTTCGACTCGCAGGGAAAGAGGTTTACACGAAAGCTGTCGTATTTAGCAATGGTTTGGCTGGCAGAGTTGATTGTAGGCAACGACCTGCTTAGGCAGTTGGGTGACGTGACCCTCCGATATAGAGATGATGGGTTTACCCTAGTAGGCCATCGGGAGAAGAAAGGAAAGGCAATCTGAGAGAGGTCAAATAATACAACTGCACAAGTAGCCGGCTGTCTAAAAAGAGCGAAAAACAAGGACAAAACGGTAGTGGGAATGCTCAATGCCACCGAGCTAGATGAAATTAGGGAGATTAAAACCGATCGAAAGACGAGGTCGTACCGACAAATAGAGTTACCAGTTATCCTTTCCAACGAGAAAAGCGAAACCATTGGAATAGTATAAATTCACGTGGGACAGGCAGGAAGAAAAGATTGGAGATTGCAGGATAAAATAGTAGGGAAGACAGATCAAACTACAAGTATAGTGCGAGAACTCGAGGATCAAATTGAAGAATGTACGCCAGCTGGTGACGCTATAGAGGCTCCCGTAACCCAGCTCTCGGATGGCAAGGACGTTCCAAGACTTGCTCAACCCGAGATACTGCTGCGGGGAAGACCCGTTTTGGTTTCAGCCTCAAATTCTCAAGAACGAACTAGTCTTCCTGACGGTCCAAACACTCCTTAACAGGTGGCACCCTTAATCTCTCAATGTACTGACGTCCTTGCTAGCGGCGTAGACATCTCACGGGGAAGCCCCGGCGTAGAATTTGGGAAGCAGTCTCGGTTAGCCGACCCCGGTGGAGTCGATGTCATGGCATTCCTAGAGTCTGAAAATTTCCAATATGCCCCACTCGGGGGCGATTTTCAGGGATACTTAATAAGTTTTGACGTGGAAGCGGAAAATGACTTGATAAGCTTCAAGGAATTGCCTATGCCAGATATTTCGCAGTCAGTTAGTAAGTCCACAAACAAAGACGCGAATTTCAATTTTCCCACCGCTCATTCGTTAACACCCGCCGAGGGCGAAACCAAAGGCACTGGCTCTAACGAGAGAGAAGTTCACCACGAGCTTGCGGTGGTGGATGTGGGAGGCCACATGACACAGGAAGTTAGGTCAGGACGACTCATGGGATCCAGGAGGCACAGATTGTTGTGAAAATCCGTCAGAAATCTATAGAAAATCCCACTTGTACGCCTATCCTGAGAACCAAGAAAACTGGAAACGACAGTGACATAGACGTTAGTGATATCGCTAATCCTACAACTAACGAACACCGCGAGAGAGACAATCCTTTTAGTTGCATGTTGCTGGCCACAAAAGGAAAAAGTCAAAAGAAGCAAGGTAGGCCGCTTAGGTTAGCCTCCTTGCAGGCCCACAAAATTCCCCCTCGAACGGGAATGCCCATACACGTCAAATTTGTGAACAAGGATTCAGACAAATGGGAGTGTAAACTAACACCGCAGTCTAAAGGCGAAGCTCAAAATTTCCTGGTAGAACCCGAGAAGCAATTATTAATCTAAAAAGGTCAAAGCATAACTACCTAAATATTAGCTTAGGTCGAAGCATAACTACCTTTCAGGGTGGGTACGGTCTTCTAATGCTAGTAAACTTTGGTCCGGAGGCCCAATGGGTGGCCGCGTGGACAGTTTTAGGCAGTGCAGAAGATCAGGTACCCCACATAGTTGAAGTAGAGAAAGGAGTAGTTACTGACGAGACCCTGGATAGCTGTATATCTGATCGATTAGACGCTAATCAAAGGCAAGCGCTTAGAGAGGTGCTAAGTCAGCATCGCATTTGCTTTGCCGGGGGTTCGGATAATCTAGGTGCGTCCAATGTGGTAGAACACGGAATAGATACGGGTAACGCAAATCCCGTTTCGCAGGTTACAGGGAAAACAGCGCCTACAGGGAAAAAGAGCTGATTAGGCAGCAGATGGAAGAAATGATAGAAGCGGGTGTTGTAGAACCATCAAACAGTCCATGGTCTTCCCCCGTAGTGTTGGTCAAGAAGAAAGACGGTACTTGGTGCTTCTGCGTTGACTACCGGAGGCTAATAAGACGCAATTTGGGCTACGCAAAGAGCGGCCACGTTGCAGGGGTTAAAAAGGAAATTAAATTTTACGAGTTCAAGGACGAGGAGGATTAGCAGATTTATGGAAATATGGCCGATGGTATGTAGACGTTTTCGGGTTTTCGAACAGCATTTGCCAACCGATAGGAATTTAGGTCCAGAACAAAACGGACTTGGAAACAAATCAGGAAAACATAAGCTTCCACCTTAGTACGGGTGGGGCCCCGCAAATGGTTGTACTCAACCGGAAAAACCCTCGGGGTGACGATTGCTTGCCAACCAAACCTAAAAGGGAACGAGGAGGGTAAGACCAATACTATAAAAATTCAGGGGATGGGAATAATCGAAGTCCCTGTTGCATGTGTTGCCATCAGCCGAGAGTGGATTCTAGCCGCCTCCTTGGACTCTTTTGGTCAGTCATCCACCACTTCACGCATGCCCGCTTGGTCTTTTCCCGCTTTTTCTATTAAACGTGGGCAACCACACTTGCCCACGGCCAACCTTACCTTGACGGATCCTAAGATAGCCAACCACGGTGTTGGAGAAAGAGAGTGATGACATAGCCGCCAGTTGGAGAACGACTTGGGACGCGTTCCAGAAGGCCGCCAGGCAGCGCAAAAACCTCCGACGAGTGGAGCCGTATCAACTATTCCACCATAACCATCTCGGGATCGTTCACAGCAATAGTGTTAGTAATCGGTGCCCTCCTGAGCTGGTCCCTATGGCGAGTCACCAGTGGCCGTAACCAAGCCCCCGACAGACGCGTAGAACAATTAGAGGCAACCTTACGGCTCCATGGACCAGCCGCCTTGGAAAAACTGAGCTACAACATCGACGCACTTGTAAGACGTGTAAGAGCTTTAGAAGTAAAGGTACGCGCCCACGGAGCTGCCTCCCAGCTGACCATGGAGGAGACCGAAAACTAGTAACTAAGAAAATTAGTGTAGATGGGTATGGTGAGTTGGTTAACTCATACAGTATGTAATACAGTGTAAAGCCACCAGATGTAGTGGCGGGACAAATACAGTCAGTCAGTCAGGACACAAACACAACATGGCGCAGTCGATATAAGTTTTTCTCTGACCTTTGTGAATTCGTTTACAATCCTTAGTGTGTGTGAAAAATTCCACGCAATCGTAGAAACAGGAGTGACACTCTAGACGATAGTCATCTCGAAGAAGGCACTGAAAGTAACGAAAACCCAATTACAACAAGAGAGTTAATCGCCCTGCTCACCGAACAAGAGCAAAAATTCCGCGAGGCCCAAGACAGGGAGTGCGAGGCTCGAGAGCTCCTGCAGACGCAACTTTTAGGTGCCTTTGCAGCCCTAATTTTGAGAAGCTGGAATTTGACGTTTCTCTCAGGGACTTCAAGACGTGGTGCGCCAAATGGGAGGATTTATGCAAATTGGAAAGGGTGAACCATCATCCTCTCGACGTGCAAATGTCAGCGTTGAGATCCGTAATGACTGACAAAATGCACCAGGCCATCGAGATGATTTTAAACGTCGCACCCGAGAACCACTACAAAATGGATGAAGTCCTCGACAAAGTCGCCGAATACCTCCGAGGACGCAAGAATATGGCATTAGATCGCGTAGAATTTGACGAGTGCTGCCAAAGCCTGTCAGAATCATTCGACGACTACTTTATTCGCCTACAAAAAATCGCCGAATGTGCAGACGTATGTTTGGAAACACGCATGACAACCCGGATTATATCCGGAAGCAAAGATCAAGGGACCCGCAAGAAGCTCTTGGCTATTACGCCGTTCCCACCGTGGCAAGTGGCAGTAAACATTTGCCGTAGCGAAGAAAACGCGGCGAAAAGCGCGCCCATTCTTTCAAAAGCCTCGATTAACGCGGTTAATCAGGACGAAGGCCCCGAAGCCAGCCAACGAAGTCACCGAAGAAAAAAACGAAATTCACAACCATAAGTTGGGCCTGGCACCTGCCATAGATGCGGAACGTCGAACATAAATGGTAAATGTCCAGCGATGGGTCGAATATGCAGTATATGCCAGAAACCAAACCATTTCGCTAAAATGTGCAAGGGCAAGGACCTAAAAGCCCAACAGAAACCGTCGGAGAACACAGGACCACAAATAAAGATCGCCAGTATACGGATCCTGCAAGTTGGGAGGCGTAGCCGCGTTCCCCAAATCAGCGTCGAAATAAACGATTTGGCCACTGGAGCAAGGTCGGGGAAAATATTCGCCGTACCCGACAGTGGAACCGAAGCGACAGTAGTAGGCTTGGACGTCATACACGCCTTGGGAATTCAGGATCACAATCTCAAATGAAAGAGCATTGACGGATTAGTAGCCGTGAATGACCTACCAATGGACGTTATTGGCGAAATAGACTCCACTATTGCCCTAAAAGGAAGGTCAACCATGGAGATAATAATCATAAGCCCACAGCGAAAGGGATTGCTGTTATCATGGACAGCATGCAAAGAGTTGGGAATCCTCCCAGAGCATTTCCCAGAACCCATTAAACTACGATCAATCCAAAAAAGCGACAAAGCAGCCACAGATGCTCAGCGGACGATGCTCAAGCAACAGCTGTTGGCGGAGTTCGACGACGTATTTAGCGAGGAGGGAAATCTGGTTACGATGAACTGTTGGTGCGAGCCAAGCCTAAATGGTAGGCCGCTCAACCACCCCTTGCTTCTTGGTACTTGGAACCGTTGGAGATTCAAGGCGTAGGGTTGGTCACATTTATTCTTAGAAAAGGAACAAACGTTTTTTGTACTTTCATTTCTGAGATAGTAGAAAAAGAGTTGAGTGTGTGTGTGTGGACCGGTAGGCTTCGGAGAGTCGAGAGAGAGAGAGAGAGAATTGTGATCAAGGATCAGAAACCTGAGACACTGCATTCAAGTGTGACCCCCTTTTTTGTGTTACTATTAGCCCCTTCTGTCGTTAAGTATTTCTTTTGTGTCAATAAAAACTCCAACCGGCCAGCATTTCATTTCTTAGATACAATACAGTCCATTCCGTACATTCATTTGGTCCTCCGGGCCGGACACGGTGTTTCGTGATTGACAAACATTAGCTATCGTGACTTCTTTCGAAATTCCAGTGAAAATTTTGCATGAACGTTTCTTCGTTGTGCACCGTTGTGTGTGTCATCTGTTTGACCTGACCGTGCCAAGCCTCAAGTCCTTTGCATCGCCTGCAACAGGCCCACTGGGAGCAACACTCGTCTTCTTAGAAAGTTTTCTTTCTGGGCATCCATCACGACGAGATGGCCGATGCCAACCCCGGACTTGTTCCCGAGGCAGATGCCCTGAAAAGGAGACGGAAGTTGCTCCGATACAAGGTCACCAGTCGTCCAACCAGATCGAGACTCTCATCCGCGAAGGAAAATCAAGGAGAATAATGAAACGTTACTTGAAGGAATGCGAAGAAGTTATAAAAGAAGCCGAAAGCCTCAATGACCGAATCCTAGGGGAACTAGATGAAGATGATGAAGAAGCAAAAAGACAATACGACCTTCATCAGAGTTATGAGTACCGAATTGCTGAGGTCTCTGAAGCAGTCCTAGATTACTGTGAACAGTTTCCGGATGATAAGTCGCAAACAACAATAGAAGAGCGTAGCAACGTCAGTGGAAACCGCGCCCACTCCGTCGTAGACAAGGAAAGTAGTATTGTCACTAGAAGCTATGCTCAGTCCGTGGTATATGAGCCCGCCAGACATGATCAATCCTCAAAGGCTGCAGACGTAAACGACGCTGTGAGCCAAATATCCGAACAATTGAGTAACTATCTTGTGAAAGCAATTGAAGGTGCTTTTAATAAGACAATCTCCACAAATTCCTAAGGCGAAAGCGACAGGACGGAGCTCACCAACGTCGAAAAATCGCGTTTCAGAATGGCTAGAAGACCAGGATACGAACAACGAAGCTCCGGACGCCTGGATCGACGCTTACGTCTGTGGAAAGGGGAAACGGAACGCAGCAAGCTCCGGCTGCTCAAAACACTCAGAAGCTAAGTTGGATCCGTACTCTGGATCAGCGCTAGAATGGTTCCAGTGGATCGATCTTTTCCGATCACTAGTTCACGAAATATGTAAAAGCCCTGGGGAAAATTTGGCTATTCTTCGACGTAACCTACGCGGAGATTGTACAGACACCGTGTATGGTCTCGGAGGCGGCGAGGACGCGTACAAAGCTGCACTAAGTCGCCTGAGGGATCATTGCGGACGTCGTGACGTTATGAGAGGTGCCCACATTCAAGCCATTGACAAGCTTGAGGAGTGAGGTGCAAAACACCAGGCACTAAAACACAATGTTCTTGTTTTGTATTCTTCTTCGTTAGCTTCAGCTCAGCATTCGGGTGGGTGGAGATGGTTGTACACAGTTGTTGGCTTTACGCGTTTCCTCAGATAGGTTGGCCGTACATTACGTAATCATGCGTGGAAGTTATTGGGATAAAAGCTAACGAAAACAATCTAGCATGCTTAACTGTAGATAACGACCCAAAATTCGAAGGAGGTAGACAAACCTGGTCTCGGCTAATGGCCATTACGTCTTAAGCAAATTTGATTGTTCCCATTGCCTTAATTAATGAGGGTCGGGTGGCAAGTTGCCTCAGTCTTGACAATTTATCTGATTGAACGCCAGAAATTGCGGCGATTACTTTCACGAAAACCAAGTCCTCCTGTACCTGACTTCCTTCCAAATCCGTTTTGTTTTGGACCTACATTCCTATCAGACGGCAAATACTATTCGAAAACCCTACAACGTTTACATACCACCGGCCATATTTCCAAAAATCTGCTAATCCTCCTCGTCCTCGAACCCGTAAAATTTAATTTCCTTTCTAACCACTGCAACGTGGCCGCTCTGTGGAGCGGGACAGTGCCACCCAAGACTTTACGCAAGACCTGTTCCGACATAACCCCCAGCGCTATATGCGACTTTACGCCCCCCGTTATATATCATTTGTATATATATTGATTATATTGATTCCGTAATGAAGTATCCTATTATTATTATTATAGTGTATTATTAATACAAAAACATGCATAATAAATAATTTAAAAAAAATTAATTGTCGATCGAACATGTGCTGGGTGGAAGGTCATCGAGTGCCGGGCTAAATCAGTAGTCATTGGAGTTAATTGTCACCAAGTTTAAATGCGACGACAGATTCAATATCTTTTTTACAAAAATAACACAAACCTTCCCCACCAAAACGTTGACGGGCACAGGGGCGGCAAAACGTATGGCCACAAGGCTGTACAGTACAGTATATACAAGGCAGTATACTGTACAGTACAGTATATTCTTTCGTATATTCTTTCAGTAAATTATTTATTATGCATGTTTTTGTATTAATAATACACTATAATAATAATAATAATAGCATACTTAATTACGGAATCAATATAATCAATATATATACAAATGATATATAACGGGGGGCGTAAAGTCGCATAGAGCGCTGGGGGTTATGTCCCACCCCTCTGGGGGTTATGTCGGAACTGGTCATGCGTAAAGTCTTGGGTGGCAGTGTCAGCACCCCGCCGCTCTTTGCGTAGCCCAAATTGCGTCCTAGTGAACAAGGCTTCAGGAGTGATAGACGCGATTTTCTCTTGTTCTTTCTTTCTGACACGTACCTTCCAGTACCAGGACATCAATTCCTTCATCCCATCACTAGTCCTGGTCAAAGGATAAGCATCCTTTTCTGACTTCATCTCGCTATAGTCGACACCGAAGCGCCAGCTACCACATTTTTTTTACTAATATTACTGGGGAGGACCAGGGGGTGTTAGACTGTTCTAACACCCCGTCCTCAATCATCTCCTCTACCTGCGCTCGGATGAGCTTTCTTTCTCTGTAGGTACTGCGGTAGGGTACCTGTGATACGGGCAGCGCGTCGCCAGTATCTATCCCATTCTCTACCGCATTCGACTTTCCTAGATCCGCGGAATTTTCAGCAAAGCAACTTCGGTGCTTTCTTAGAACTTCCCTCATCTGTAGCCTTTGCGTACCTTGCAACTGATTGGAAATGCAGCTTTCAAAGGCCCTGTCACTGACTCTCTCCTCATCTTCTCTCTCAACAACCCTGATTCGACCCCCGTGGGGAACCAAGGACCCAGAGTGGTCTTCCGTAATGCTTAGAATTGCTCCCGCAGCCACCAATTGGGCCTCTGAGCCAAAGTTCACTAACATCACCTGACCACACTCTTTTTCGAGAGTCAAGACGCATCTACCTAAGCTGATTTCTTTCTCAACTCGCAACTTCTGCTCTGGCTCCACAATTAACTCTCTAGCTTTACTTACTTCTTCCGGATCTCTCCGTACTCCACTTACATATACCTCGATCGCCATTCCCGAGCGTGGTGGAATCCTATAGTCCCGTAAGGTGACTATTTTCTTTACTCGGGTCTCTTCGTCTTCATTAACCTTTAAATCCGGGAAGAGGACCGCATCCTGTTCTATTTCCTCGTCTGTTGGCTCATTGGGACGATAAAGGGTTTCCGTTGTAAAGGGTTTCTCATTACAGCTGTGGAAGATTGTGTTAAAACTTCATCGTGATCTTCCCATTTATCTGGCTCCTTCGGCCTTGTCGGAGCCGAAGACCTCTCATCCCCAGTCTTCCCCTGTGGAGTCTCACCTCCACCTTGACTGCATGACCACCCCCACCCCTTCGTAAAGGTGGTGGGGGTCTTCTCTACTTCCGTTTGTTTCCCATCGGCGACCTGACCACCGGTGATCAGACTGCTCCATGTACGTGAAATAATCGACCACAAAAACCGTACGACCGACGCAGAAATTCGAGTTGGTGTAGGGGGTTTTAACGAAACGTTCGCGAGCTTAACGCGTGGTGGGGTAGAAGCGCGCTGGAGAGTATTCGCCTTTTGAACCCACGACCCTGTTACCAGGGGAATTCCCCAACAATCTGCGTGTCGTTTCGTCTCAATACGCGCTTCACTAGGAGGTGAAGCCTCCCACTCTATTACTTCTCGCCCACTCTGGGTCGCGCATGCCACGGTGTTAAATTCGCTGTCTACATCCTTGACAGCAAGTCCACGAGGTTCCTCTTTCGCGGTATGGCAAGTGCCTTCGGTTTCGTTAATGACGTCACCAGCTTTGAAAACGGAAGCTAGATTTGGCTCTGCAAAGCTACTGTTCTTCTGTAAGCCCTTGATTGTTGACTCACTAACTGATTGCGAAGTATCTTGCATAGGCCGTTCCTCGTAGCTTATCAAATCGCTTTCCGCTTCTGCGTCAAAACTTATTAATTCTCCTTGAAAATCGCCCCCGAGTGGGCTTGGGCAAATGGCAACTTTTCAGACTCAGGCTATGACATCGACTCCAACTGGGTCAGCTAACCGAGAACGCTTCCTAAATTCTACGTCGGGGCTTCCCCGTGACGAGTTCTCAGATTCAGGCAGGGGAAATTCCTTGTTGTTTGGTACTCGCGTTACGGTAACCTTCTCTTCTCTTTTTACATCCAAGCTTTGAGACAATTTTCTTTCGATTTCTTCGATCGTGCTATCGAGCTCAGACAGATTTGATCTAGGATTACCCACAGTAGTCTCATTTAGCCGGCCTAGATGTTCTTTATGAATGTCTCCTGTTCCCATTATTTTGTTTTCCTCAATGGAAAGGATAACTGGCAACTCTATTCGTCCTCATATATCCAACTTTTGCTCAGTTTCTCCGGATGCATTTTTGCTGCCTTTGGTTACATTTAGCGCCCCTACTAACACTTTATCTCTGGCTTGGTTTTCGTTCGGCCTATCGGATGACTGGTTACCACCCCATTCATACGCGGCCCTTCCCTGATCTTTTCCAACCTCTTTAAACTCTGGATTAATGCAAAAACTTGCAATATGCCCAGTCTTCCTACAACGAAAACACATGGGCTTTCCGTCGTGCGTACGGGAATTGGGCGGATAGGAACGAGTGGGAGAAAGAGGATGGCCAACCATACCTTGCGGTCTCGCGAAACTGCTGGAATTCACCGGCGAGTTTAATAAGGACCTCTGCAATGGCGCTGGATTCCGACGGTGGGCTCCTCCTCGATCTTGGAGGTTCGACGGGCACAACAGGGGTGGGGGGTCCCTGTCCCAACACGTTCACTTTAGCTATTGCGGCATGCCTTTCGTTAGCCTCGTCATGTCGCATGACGTTTGTCCACCATGATTGAGACACTCGGCCCCTCTCCAGGCTAAGCTCCAGGAGGTTTGCCTCTTCCAAAAACTTCACATGTTTGCACATTCATGCGTGATAAGCGTTCCACTAAGGTTGGTCATAAACCGCGGAACAAGTGATTAAGCTCGTCAAACTCGGACACGTTAGGGTGGACTTCGCGACACATGTTGATAACGACCAGGTAGTATTCCTTGGCACTTTCCTCCGGTTGCTGCTTTCCTCCTTTCCTCCGGTTGCTGTAACTTGGCGTTGCTGCGGAACACACGGCTCTGGGGCACAAAAAACTTCCGGAATTCGTCTTTCAGTTCATTCCAGGAGGTTGGGGGTTGACCATCAAGGGGGTACCGGGTCGCGTACCATTTATCGGCCTGGTATGGCCGATCCATGGCTCGAACTACCATGGAGGCTGGTAGGCAAACACTCAAGCCTATCTTGATCGTTCCAGCCGTTGAAGGTCGCCACTTGCTCGTATTTCTGGAGGAACCGCGTAGCGTCCTCCTCGTGAGCCCCGGAAAATCTTGGGGCACTCATCGCCTTACGCAACCTACCGGGTGCACCGGGGTTTGCCATGGTTGGCGTAGGTCCGTTTAGTTCGGCGAGAGGATCCACGAGTCTCGTAACGGACCCTCGTAGCGAAAGGGTGGTACGGCCGGCTCCAGTAGTCGACCTTACAATCACTTACAACTCCTTCCGTATGGTCGGCGGAGCTCCACGGGCCACTGCGCCTCCAAACTAGGCTTCCATGGGCTCGGTAGAGAGACACGGGGAGAAAGGACTCGCTCGGCGTTTTTGGGATGAAGCCACGAAGAGTTGGCGGCTTTCTTTCTCGATTCTTCTGGCTGTCGGTGTACACGGTTTGATGGTAGTTCCCTCGGCGTTAACGTTGGCATGCCCGGAATACGCGTACTTCGGCGAATTGGGCGAGGAACGTCTTTGTGCCGGTTCCCGCGGTCATCGGAATCGCCCCGATGTCCATCATTAAACTCCTCAAGTCACAGTGATGTTTTAACACTTAACTCAACTTTACCGATCAAACCACCCTTCCCGGTCGATGCACAATTTGTCCCGCCCAATTCTGACAGGGTATCAAATCTGTCAAGAATCAGGCGTAAAGTTCGGGAAAGGTGGATTTAAAGAACTGTATTCGGGTAAATACAGGGGAAAAGTTAAGGGGGGAGTAATACTACATGACACTCCTACTACTACAGGACTACTACAACAACACAGGACTACTACATGACACTCCTACTGGGCTCACCACCACCCTGGTCCTCTCTAACTCTGGACTGTCCCAGACTCTAACTAACCAAGACTTTCTTGCAATCATCCTCGTTCCCAGGGATCCATCCTGCCTAGTGTACTCGTACAGGATGCGTAATCCGGTACACAGGCGGATGGATCCTCTGGTATTACACTTAGTAAGCTAAAAAGTACAGCGAAGCATGATAAAAGCAAGCAATACGAAATATAGCCGTGACAAAATCAAAACGCGTACGATATCGCAGCAGAGCAAGACAAGTTGAAGAAAGAGCTAGACAATAAGGTTAAAGGGCGCAGCAACAGCGCTTCGGCCGATCCAACGAAACCGACGAAGAATACCGGCTGCTGGAACTGACAGTTGCCCGAAGTTCCAGGCTTTACCAACTCAGGAGCGTCAGAAGTTTGCCGAAAACAGGAGGTTGTGTTTTTCTTGCCTCCGGGGCAAACACTCAGCGCGGGATTGCAAGACAGGTAAGGA
>RJJA01000631.1:0-20519 GCA_003724045.1 Lepidurus arcticus | reverse complement strand
GCCCCACAGCCGTCTTCGCACCTGCAATGCTTCACAAATTAAATAATAGAAGCACTTAAAAAGTACCTAATAATCGCCGGATTTGAGTTGCATTTAACACAATTCTTATTAGTGAACGGAGAAGATTCTTCCTTGAAAAAAGCAGTGAATATTTCCGGCCTTCTTGCTTCCCACCCTGAAGATCTAATTTCTCTCCTTTCAGTCCAAGTCCGAGAAGGAGGTGGATTTGGTTGTCCTTCAGTGAACGTATTTTTATCCAGAAGTTTCCTGGGCCTCATTGGCTCAACGCGATTACCTACAATAATAAAACATTTAACCAACGAGAATAAATATTCTATTTCTAACTTAGCTTCCTTACACGCTTGGGCCTGGGCCTTGGAGCTTCGGACACGAAACAATGTTCAGAGGTCGACGAACCATCGTTAAGATTAAGAGTTTTCGCTATACCAGTGGTCTTAGTTTTGGAAATACGCGATGGCCGGTTTGAGGATTGCAATGTTCCGGCTCTTGTGTGTTCATATACAGTTTACCACGACTTTTGTTTGTAAACAAAAGCCATAGGACAAAAGCCCTAAGGAAGAACAACAGCACTCCTAGTGGCGTAAAACACAAGTTTTAAAGACACGCGAGTGTCATATTTTATCTGGGTATACTGTATACATACATTCGTAACTAAATCCGGAGAACGTGTTGTGCCCACCGTCACTCAACTGCACAGCCATCTACCAGAACCACAGAACACCACGTCATCCACAACTCACATGGACTCCCTGTCCCTGGACAGCTTATTCGACAGTTCATCCTGTCGTCTTGTTTTGCGTAGGCGGTGAGGTCGAGGTTTCGTGTAGAAGTTTGAAAACAAACAGTCGCGGATATTCTATAAATACGTCTATTATGTCTCCAGACTTCAGCTTTACTCTGCTCCACTCGTGCATATTCACTGTTACATTGTTGATTGCGTATCTTTCCTATCAGAATGCAAGTTTCTTCACGTGGCATCCTAGTCTTATGACAACTTCTGTAAGTCCTCAGTTGAGTTTCTTTGATTTGTCTACTAAAAGTAACTAACAAGGAAGTTATGTGACATTTTTTAAATCTTTAGTTTCTGTTCTTGATGAATGAGGCAGTGGTTTTGTTTTCCTCTCACTTGTCGCTGGTTCCGAGACAATTTAAACCTTGGTTTGTTACCATCCATTTGACCCTCCAATGGCTTGCTGCCACTGCGGCAGGAGTGGGTTTCTATGTCATTTATACCAACAAAAATATGTATAAGAAAGAACATTTTACCTCATGGCACGGTCTTGCAGGACTTGCTACTATGATAGTTTTAGCTGCACAAATGATATTAGGCGCAGCAACGAAGTATAATGCTGTTGTCAATTCCCTATTCGGCATTCGTTCAGTCACAATCAAAGCTTTGCATTCCGTACTAAGTGCAACATTGAGTCTCTTGGCTACTGTAACTTTAGTAGGAGGAACGTATAGTAATTGGTATTCCAATGTGGTCCAGCCTGTTATTCAAAACCTTACAGCTCTGGTTTTTATAGTAGTTGGTGTGTGGATTTCCGTTACCACGATCAATAACAACCAGAAACGCTTGAAGAAAGCCCTTTGTTCTGCGTAAGTGTCAGACAAGGAGTTTAGGACAATTTTGTAGTAGAATAGTTGGGCTATAATGAAACCGCATAGGGGGAAGTATAGCTTAGGTTTCTCGTCAGATATAGTGCACTTAATGCAATTGACGCGACGACAACGTTATTGTTCTCTGCCTTTATTGTTTCCTGCTTATCCATGCAGCTGTCAAGGGTCCAATCTTGGTTAAATTGTTTATACTGCCAATTGTTTCAGTGCTGCAGCTGTGTCTGTTCTTGAATTGGGCATTTAGTTTGCGTATACTGTAATAAAAAAAGTATTTGAAGAATAAATGTTTTGTGATTTATTTATATGAATTACAGTTTGCTAGTACATTTTGTTAGGGTTAAAAGTATTATTAAAAAATAGTGGGGTGTGTGTACTGGGCTGGAAAGCTTTTTCCCTTCTTGGAAATCCTTGAAAAGAGGATTTCTTTCGTGAATGAGCAGGCTTAATTTGCTTCTCTTTGGGCATATACGGCCTTTACTTTGCTACAATATTTTGAAGCTTTCAAATGACGTTCGACGCAGTTGAACCTGAACCCTTTCGCTTGCTGAGCATAAAAAAACGATTTCGCTGGCAACCCGGTTCCCAAGGAATTTTTTTTTCATGTTGTGGGAGGGCTATCAAGAGCGTAACTTCCAAGAAACTCTCCTTTTCTAAGTCTTTTATATGCAAGATTGTGTTCCAGAAGTCCGAAACCCTTGCTACCACCAGCAACTTCTTTATCATGAAGCGAGTCATTATAACAAAAGGTTCATGGCAAAGTCTGTCGTTGCCTTTTCGTTCAGAATCACCAAATGACAAAAGTCAATTGTGCACGGGCTATTGTCCGCACTCGCCTGTGGTCATTCGTGAACCCTTCCTACTTTTTTTCTCTTTTGGGGGTTCCTCTTTCATACTCCGCAAACTGCTGATTCACGATACTCGATTAAACGCTTCTCTTTAAAGCCAGGAGTCTGTCCTCAATGAGAATCCCTGCCAGCATCCTACATTATCTCTATTAGTCCGTCAACGCGAGTAATCAGACAGGAAACAGCTAGAGATGTCTCAATTTTTCAGACATCTTTTGCTGTTATCGGTATCAGTTGCACCAGAAATTATGCGCAGAGCCGAATGAAGTAAACAAATGCCCGGGTTTTTTTTTTGCGCGCGCTTTATCTGCGAATGTTTTTATTTCTGAAACAGCTGAACAGTTGCACAAGAACAGTTTTTGTTTGAAGCCACGGGATATTTGCTTTCCGATAATGAAAGTGCACAAACAAACTTCCGATAAGGAATGTCTGCATGCCCTGTTTGGAAAACTGAACAAGAAAGGGCGGTGAGATTAGCAGGTATGGTTAATATGTTGTACCCTTTCTTTTTCATTCTGCACGTAGATATGTGGATGGTAGTTTCGGAGTGAGGACACAAGCAAGTAAACCAATCTGAGTGGCCTTTTGTCCAAGCAAAAGCCGTGTAGCAAGTTTTTTCAAGGATTGCGCAATTTTGGTCATTACACAGCCCGACCCTAGGCGTTCGTATCCAACCAGTTTTGTTGACGAGGTCGCCAACAATAATCGTTGCTTATAATTGTTTTGCAACAGGACAAAATTGCACGTATGAGTAATAGGATAATTGCGACGGTACGTGTTCTTTTGGATGCTTTTTTTGAAGGTACGTAAACGCTGTACAATCTCCCAACTGTTCCCTATCTGTTTCATTGTATCATGTGAAGCGTACTTCCCAAAATACTTATTTGACAATTTATTTCCCCAAGACTCTTCCGTTTCAGCTATTTTCCTTTCATACCTCAATGCAATTACGTACAGGTGAGTAGGGTAGGTTTTGTTAGATAATACCTCTAGCTTTCAAAACGCCCGTTCTATCGCCATCCTTTATATTCGATGATCTTTTCGCTTGATGTTCTTTTTTGAACGACAATTCGTCGTGTCGAGTGGCAAATCTACAGATCAGGACTACGCTGTGGAGGTCAACAACGGACTCGAAGGGAAATGGCGATGTTCATCGCCCGGGACACTGTAGCTCGCTCGAGAGAGAGCAGCATTACGTTAGTTGCTATGCTGACGTCCATCACGGATGATTCAAGCGCGTTGCTGTTCAACGTAGCCTATGCCTGCACAATTTAAGGCGGTGTTGTTTATATATTCTAGGTGTCAAGTGATAATTGAGCCATTTCAAGTTAAAACATTCTGATCAGGGGAAAACCAATCCTCCGGGAATCTCATGTTATGCCACCAAGGTCAGTGTTTAAAAAATAAATTGGTGATAAAGTTTAATTGACAGGGTTTGAAAACTAGCTTGCGTTTGATGCTAACGTATTGTTAATGCAAATGATGGTTTTATGCGTAAGTGTCGAGCGTCGCTTATGTCGAAATAAGAATGGAGGAGCTAAGGGGACTCGGAAACGTACAGGTTTTCCTTGTTAAGTGTGCAGCAATTGCGTACATGGTAAAACTTGGGTTTTCTTGGCACGAATGTCTGACAGGAAAATGGGGCGAGGAACTGGGCTCCTCAGTACAATATACACACTCATACGCCGGACTGAGAAGGAACCTCCAGATTCCGTGAACAGAACCGAGTGCATGTTTAGGGATTTTTTTTCATTTTGTGTTATCCTTCTTTTTGTGTATTTCTATTCCATCCTAATTTTTTTTCTGGGAACCCCAGATGCAAAAGGTCAGTGCACTTAATATTCTGTAACGCTCACGAACCGTTCAACTTGCTTCCATAACGGCAACGTAATGTAAGGAAGCGTGCTATTTAGGCCTGAGCCCACCCACCTCACCCCACTACCCCCACCAACGCCCTCTAGGACAGGTTAAATGAAATGACGGGAGTCAAAATTTGGCCTGCGATTCGCTACAGGCAAGATAGGATAGCTCAGCAGACAATAAAGCAGTTGCCAGACTTTTTTTTCCCCTGATTTAGCTTTGGCATTTTGCCGCGTCTTTTTCTGACCCATTCTTTGTCTACTTTATTTAGGCCTATGGTGCAATAAATCCGCTTTTCTTTGGCGTTACACATTCTTGGCCGATTTAGCTACGTAAACCTCAGTTACTCACATGAGACCAAGCCGAAACTTAGTTTTTAAGATGCAGGCCTACATTAGATGCCGCTTGTTGTGATCACGTTTGTCAAGTGAATATTGAGTCTAATAAGCGGAGATTCTGATAACCGAAAATCGGTTATTTGCTTGTTTAAATCAAGGAAACAAAGCATCGTCAAATTTTTGACACTTTCCCACATATTTCCTTTTTCTAGATGCCCTAGACCAGGGGTGTCCAACCCTATCTTCAATTCGCCAACGTTGGCGAATTGACACCCCTGCCCTAGACCCACTATTGTTTATTTCGTAACGATTTTTCAACAATGTTGATAGAGATGATTGAGGAATTTCTAATTTAACGGCCGCTTCCCTTTGTGGCAAACTTTTAAATTTAACTTGTCGTGACTTTCAATGAGCCGCAACTTCTCTTGTACATTTGAATCAACTCTTTTCTTGTTCGTCGCCATTTTTGTATAACCACGCGTCTAAAATTTAACACCGCGCCTTTGGAGCCTATACTCCTACGCTTAGGTAGGGTTCTCAACACGATATCCGTTCTAATTTTCACAGTCAATTTGCGCTGAAACGTTTTAGTTGCAGAGAAAGCAACTTGAGCTCAGCGGTAACGCCATGTTTTCGTTCGTTGTGTTTTACTACAGAAATGTAGTAAAAAAATTATAGTGCCTACTTTTATGCCAATAAATTTAATTTAAAAATGTAACACTTACAATATAGGCAGGCATAAAGTTTAAGGCATTTTACTATTGAAACATGTAAAAAGATACTAAGTAACAAAAGCTAGGACAAAAAAATGGTAAAAAGCGATACAAAAAAGAAATTGTGTAATTTTAAGGAATACGTTACTTAGAGTTATTAATAAAATTGTTGTCATTTTTGCGAATGTGGTTAGCGAACCGCGGTTCTGAATCGGTTCATGAAAACGTCACTCAAGTTATAAAGTCAAATTTGTAATAATTATTTCGTTTATAGTAATGGGGCCACACCGGTCATTCTGACAACTTCGTAATGGCATAGGATTAGTTCAGTGCAGTAGACCTAAAATTGTAGTTTGAACATAAGAGATCCAGATGATATGGAATTGCTATTCCGAGTAATACTCGTAGTCGTATGTCAAGATGAGGTTGACCGCTTCCGGTATTTGTGATATGAAAACGGACGCGTCTATCATTTTTTTGGGTTTTCAGATTTTGATATGCGTTTGCATCCATTCGCTCTCAAAAGAGTACCCAACAGGGATGTGAAGCTGTACGAACATGATGTGCGTAAATACCATAAAAGGCAAAGGTTAGGTTTAGTAGCATACAGGAAGCTTTTATACCCGTGACTACCACAGTTTCCTTCTTTGCAATGCACAAGTAATGAGCACGCAACCCACAAGCCAAGCAAGAGCTATTCTTGGAAGTTTGCCCGTGTTTTTCTGTTTCGTCGAAAGTTTATTTAATTGTCAATTTTGTTGGTCACTGTTTACAGTCATTCATGCGTAAAGAACGGTACAGGCACACACAATTCTCGGAAATTTGAAGGAAAACTTGTCTTTAAACGACCTAGAAATTCGATAGATTAACAAGTGAGATTAAAACTTTACTTTATTTGGTAGCTCTTTGGCGCAACTATTCATTTACCTTGGTAGTCTTTACAGTACTCGCAATAATATAATTATAATTAATCTAAGTCTATATAATTATAATTAATCAAAGGATTGGGTGTGAGTGTCAGTAGAAAACTGCTGTAATTCGAGAGTCAGGTAACATACCTTTCGCTACACGTATTTATTATTTATAGTGAAATTTCGAGTGATAGCTTGCTAACCGGTTTCTTGACTTTTTGGGGATCTAACAATATACGAATGGATTGCGTGTCGGTGCCATTTGTTTTTTCTTTCTTTTTCATCTACTCTCTTTACTGTAAATAATGCTTCTAATTTTTCACTAATTTTGTTGCAAAACTTGTAGAATTTCACATTTGAACGCAGCTATATAATATTTATATTTTAATTTGACAAGTTCTAAGTAACAAATGCCTCCAAGTTCTGTAGATTTATTATTGTAATAAATAAAAGAACATTTTCTTATTATACTTTTACATTATGTTAATGGAATTAAACAGGCATTTCAGCATCTAATTTGAAATAAAATAATGGCAAATGTTTCTAAAGTATATGTGCCCGTGCATTTTTCTTCAGTGTGACAAAGCCAAAAGAGGAGAGGTGCATTTATGACAAGATTCTAAACGCTTGGACGCATTTGTGATAACGCCTGTGTTTATCCTTTGCTTTTTCTATGCGTAAATAAAACCTCTGTAGTTTGTCCTTATTGTTGTGTGTAATTTGAATGCATTGCTTGGGGCTGTGGAAGGATTTCCAAAAGACAAAGATCCCGGTTTATCCCTTTAAGCAAGATTTGTAATACGAAGTCGTTTGCTTGTGTCCCACAATAACCGAACTTCATGACGAATGTAAGGTAAGCTGCTTATTGTGAACTACGTTTAGTGGAATCGAAGCGGCTTGTACCATAACCCAAATGAAAGCACACAGTAGAAAACTCTCGCAAGTCGCATCCTTTCGCTATAGGTGTTGCCGACAGGGAAGGGAAAATATTAGATATGCTTACAGAATGACAGCTATAGTGGAGCATCGCGATGCATAATTAACATGACATAAGAGACTCCTGTATTGCTGTTTGTTCTGTAAGCAAATATTTACCACAGTATAAAAGTTTACACAGTGTAAACCGTTATACTGAGGCAATACCTAAATACCGTTGCTGCCGTCGAACCGTTGGCAGGCTTAGATTAATTCGAAACGAGTGTGTATTAAGCATGCGCAGCTTGTTAAAAAGAAGGCATATCACTAGGATTAAAAATTTGTAGCAGATAAAGCAGTTGTTTAATTGTTTCTAGAAATTAATTTTAGTTACTAAGCTTTAGATTATCAAAAATAAAGATAGAGCCACACAAGTGATGCAAGACATCGCTTTTATGAGTCATATGTAACGAGATGTGCAGACGGTTTCTTACTCAATACTCAAAGGAACAGCAGCCCTATAGTCTTGAGCATCAAGGAAGCCAAGTTCGGCTTGCTTTAGCCTTAGCATCTTGGAATTGTAGATTTATAGCTTTCTCGAAATTCGTTGCTGTTCTTTCCCGCTTCTCGTGCACGAGCCAAGCACCGAGCCAAAATTTGCTCTTGGAACCGCCCTGGAACAAGCGGGAATAGCGTAGTCAGGGTCGTGATAAGAACGAGGCCAGTCCAATAAGGACTGCAGGCGACAGCAGCGCCGCAAAAGCGGCTAGCGTTGTAACTTTGGCTTTGTGTGTTCCAGAAATATGGCCGTCTTTGACTGTTGATGTTGCAAAAGGGCCTTCTAAATTAGTGTTATAAATTGGCAATTAAAGTCCGTGTTGAAAAGGGGTGAGAGGGAAAGTGTGAAGCGCTTCCTTTGCTCTGTGTTTTCTTGGAAAAGGAACCGTCCGTCATGTAAGGAGAAAGATCGATGCTTGCTAGTTTACATTTGCCTATGCTTCATGGACGTGCTACGGGGAGTTTCCCACCCTCATTACGCACTTCGTTCCATTTTAAATTCGTGCTGTTCAATTTAAGTTTAGGCTCAATGCATTAAGTATAAAGAGTGATTTACTCCTTTAAAATCGATTATAAATTTTATTTGTCGTAAGTTTATATTAACTTAATACATATGATTTTACATCTACTTGTCAGACACAAGACAAGTAGAACTAGAAGTCACGTACGTATCAAGGTATATTGCTAATAATAGTTGTTTTCTTATCCTTGCAGGTGATTTGACATGGGACGGTGGTACTAGCAGATAAATAACTACTGCTTATTTACTTACTTTGCATTTAGTTTGCAATTCGGTTGTTTGTACCTGACGTCTTTATTTTATCATGGCAAACATGAACTGTTCCCTGTTTTGCTGGTCCTTTTTTTCTGCCTTGATTTTATATACTTGTCAAGCGCAATCTTGCAGTGGAATAAGTACGCTAGGAAGTGAGTTCAAATCTATTATATTTTTTACATCTTAATGTTGTCTGATATTTATTGTAGGTACGTATCCGATTGGGGACATCTTTGTGTTGGTCGGAGATACATATGAAGTGTTCTGCACTGTCAACATCAGTGAGCCTCAAACTGAAGGACGGAATTCAACCTACTTGATGTTTTACGAGGGAAGCCAAAAAGTTTCCGAGCCGTTAGTCTCAATTGTGAACGAGACTACTATAAAGCTGCGTGTCGAAAATGCAACGGTAGCACTTAGTGGTACCAAATATCCATATTTTTGCAAATTGGAAACAAAAGAGGGCATCAAAGGTGTTTGCGTGAACTACGTTTATGTGGGCTGTAAGTTTATCGTTTTTTTCGTGATGCTAGGAAACTATATGGGTCCTTTCACTGTTTAGATCCACCGACGAAAGTGGACAACTTTAGCTGTATATCTCAAAACTGGGAGAGCCTGAAATGTACTTGGGACGCTCCTCCCAATCCCATACCTACGATTTATGATTTGTATTTCTCCGTTCCTGTAGGAAACAGGTACAGGTATGTTATCACTTCAACTATTGTTAACTATTTAAGAAAAAAATCATGAAAATAATCCGTCACTAACATTCGTTTTTTGTGTTTTAACTTCATTATTAATATGTGTCCATGTGTGCATACGCACTAACTCTGGGCATATCGGTGAGGGAGGGTAGTGGTATTGGACTGAAGTGGGGTTTGAGCAACTCAAAGAGGAAAACCAAATTTTGATGAAGATGGCTTTTGCATTAACAGTCCTATATTAACTCTAATGTTAAGAAAAGAAGAAAACGGCTGTTATTTTTGTGTCGTCATCATTAGTTCCCAAGAGCCAGAGCCATCTTTTTCTAGTTTATATCCTCTTTGACGTGTTCTACTTATGGATTGTTTGATGTGAGGAGCCTCGCGAATGTGGTCTTTTTTATATTTTGGGAAGGAATGTATGGTTCTTTTTTATTTATTTTTTCTTACCAAATCACTGACGTTTAACTTGCACATGCGGTAAGCGGAAAAAATGAGGGTTACTTTTTAGTTTCATCAGATTATAACCAGTTTGGACAGTCAAAAAAGAAGCTTCGTTTGTGAAGGGAAGAAAGGTCGAAATTCATCTCTGGTTAAGATACATTTACCAAGATCAGTTAGTTTTAGATGTCAGAACGAAGTATTTGCGCGTGAAAGTTTTATTTTTCCTAACCTCTATCTTTATGGAGTGAATTGGCTTGCTGGTGAGGGTGGTTAGTGGGAGAGCAGATGCCTGTTGGGTGGATGGGAAATTTCGGTAGACACCCGTTTCCTTTACCATATCATAAAACCGCAAAATCGGGGTATTTGGGTTGCCAGGTTTGAACGAAGTTATGTTCTACTTTCGTTCCCCGATTCTTTGATACCGACCGACCTAGGCCTTTGACCCCTTCGTTCTCAATAGGGATGAATACGGCAATGGTTCGAATTTGACCTCTTTTTCCCAATTCTCCATGGCATGTATCTTCCTGACTTTTCCGTGTGATTTTCCTCTCATACACCTTGTTTTTGAGCTTGCTTTCTGGCATGGTATGACACACGTGTGGGCGTTTTGTGTTTTACTAACCATCGGCATGTGTATTTCGTACTCGTTGGGAACATCGAGTTGCATAGTGGTTGTGTAACGCTTTTCCTATATTTTACTCTTGAGAATCAGTACTGTTATCTGTAAATCACTTGGAAACAAACATTCTTTATTTTGTTTTTCACAATTAGAATTTCCGTCTCTTTTATGTCGCCTAAGACTCGATTCATACTTACGACCATTTGTGTATGGCTTAATTTAAAAAATATTTTCTCGTTTCTTTTCCTTCTTGTCCACCACCTTTTTTACTTTTGTTTTCCTGTTATTCCCTTTTTACCTCTTCCGTTCGTGACCTTATTTGCTTTGACCTTACCCCTTTCCGCAATTTAATCAACGCCCCTTCAATTTGACCTTTCTTGTAACTAAATTTCATTCGCTGGCCACGTTTAACATTCTTTTATGTTCGTAATTGTGCACGCCTTATCATTATGCACGCACATTCCCCGTAATTTCTAACTCGCATTTTTCGTCGCTTACGTTAAAAAAAAACTCTGTTCGACTCACTTTATGTTATGTTAACCCTGTCCCACTTTTGTTTTATTCTTGTTTACCCCTCCTTTTGCCCTTGTTTCGGTCCTTTGACCTCCCACCCCCTTACTCTTGTAGGAACGCAAGCTGTCCTTTTTATTTGCCGGAGAGAAATGAAATTGATGAGCTGGGCGGCACTAAGCTTGCGCAAGCTGGTCACTACTCGCGTAAAGGCTGTTTCTTCGGAAGCTCGACCAAGCCGTCGTTTTACAATATCCAGAACAGAGAATGGGTCCGATTCAAGCTGGTTAGCCAACTTTTGAGTCAGAACCTCAGCCTCACGCAAAATTTTCAAATCCATAACTTTGCCTTTGGTAAGTCACGTGACCCTAGAATCATAAAAAGCGTCTTGTTTTGTGTGAGGGGATGAAGCACCGAAAAGTCACAGCGTGTGGCCCTCCAGGGTCACAATTAAACCATCAACAGGTTGAGAATTCTGTCTTGGTCGATGTCTGTATGCTCACCCCCCAACAAGCTAAAATTAGGCAGGAAAGAGGTTTTGCAACGACCGAGGGATTTCCAGACAAGTCAGTCTGGGCTGCTATCTCTAGAGAATTTGCGGCACGATTAAGTACGTGAGAAGATAGCGGCGTACCACATTTTCTTCCGTCACACAGACAGTAGTATCAGTATCACAATTTGGAGTCAAAGAAGCTCCCAAAATCCCGTCATTCGCGAGGCCCCCCTTGCTTGGCTATCGTTGATAGATGTAGGCTATGAACGATGGCTCATTGGGCTGGGTTCTCTTTTTTTGTTATACAATAGAGGAAGCTCCGTAAGATGCCCTAAGAGGACGCGTAATACTTGCGTTTGGAGTGAAACGACGTATCCTCCGTATCGTAAAGCGCCTCAATATTACAAGTTCGACATGCTCTATAGCAATCCATTGAGTGAACACAATAGCACACAGGATCTCGGCATAGTGGATCAATATGCCTTTGGTAAACCAAATTGCTGTTCGCGAAACATCGTTGTCTTTCTTTTTGTTATTGATTTCACTTTCTATTAGCCCCAGTTGCAAATTTTTCCTCTCGGCCCGCAAAACTTTTAGCTTTTTATTTCAATTTTTCTCCACTTTATGCCACAGAATTCAATAATAATTGGTTTTGTATAAATAGTCATTCCGGGGCCTATGAAAAGCTTTACCCTTGCCAAAGGTGGCGCCTACAGTGCTCAAGTAAACTGGCAAGTGTCTTCAGAATTACAAGCTTTCCCGCCCGGGTTGGTTTATCGGGTCAAATATCAAGCTCTGCCGTCATGGGGAATTCAGCCGTGGGTGGTAAGATAATTGGCGTAAATGTTTATGTTTTTTTATTAGCGAATTTATTTCTTTTTAATTTAGGAGGTAAACACGAGCATGTTAGTGCGAAACACCTATCCGCAAATTTTAGACATCCCCTTGCCATATGCAAATGTGGTATACAACATAACCTTGGAAGCCAAATCTGCCGCAGCGGGTCCAGAGGAATACTTGTGGTCTCAACCTAACTTGTTGGTCTATCGTAGCGACACAGATTGTAAGATAGTTTAGTGAAAACACATTCAAGGTCTTCAACTAACAGACGTTTTTTGTTGACAATTTTACAGTACCCTGTAGCTGCCCTGCTACCACCGTGGGCAGTTTCGTAGCGGATTCTGGGAAGAGTTCGAGGAATGTTTACGTCTACTGGTCGAAACTCGATCCTTGGTGCGAAAACGATAACAATGGACTTACTTATAATCTGACTGCTGCGAAGGGTGATGGATCTTATTTGTAAGCAATTTAAGAAAATTCCGGCCTTTGGTGAATGCATTTTATGACGAGATTTCGCTTTATAGGTCCGTGGAACCTGTCGAGGTTACGCCTGCCTATGCCAAGTATGTTAATCTGGACATCGATGCTGTCGATTTTAGTATTCAGGCGTTAAATTCTGTGGGCTTTTCCCGGAACTCGTCTGTTGTGCATGTACCGAAGCTCAAGGACAGTAAGTTGGATTCTTTCTTGCTTAGATTACTTCATTCAACTATTCTAATGACCTATATTCTTGATATTTAGCTCTTAAGCCGCCACGTGCCATCACGAAGATTGACCGGAGTGAGGGGAACTACACGTTAGTCTGGAAGGGCCCAGTTTCTGAAGAGATAACGTCATACACCGTTTTCTATTGTGAAAATAGCTTAGATCGGCCCTACGATTGCAAAGTAACGTCTGAATTTATTAGTATTATTAATTTACAATATATAAATTTTTAATCATTGTACATTTTTGCTTTGTTTTCTAGGGCAAATTGTCGTGGGTTATAACTCAACCAGATGTTTCGCAAATTAATATAACTGTGCCGAACCCAAAATCCATTTATCAGTTTGCCGTATCTGCAAACAACGGGAATATGTCCTCTGGCATGGCTTGGGCAACTTGCACCAAACTTGTCAATAATCGTGAGCTTTTATTCATAGTCTGTTCCCTAAAAGAGATTCCTTTTAATACTCGTTGTTGCAGGACTGGATAAAATCCGGGATGTCAGTGTCACGGTGGTAACAGCCACGTCAATAACCTTAACTTGGCGTTTGGACTGTTCCAATCCGGAGAGCTTGATTGATGCCTTTGTTGTGAATTATTATTGCAATGGAAGCTTGTGTTCTGGGGGGTGCACAGGTTAGCTTTTCAAGTCTTTATTGTCTGGTTCATGCCTTTTGACTAATGATGAACCTTTTTTGCCCCTCTATTTAGGCCAAAAAAAGAACGTCACTGTGCCCGATACGGAAAATATGGTTACCCTGACAAATTTGGATCCTTTCACGAGCTACATGGTTACCTTATCAGCCTTGACTCAGGGCGAGTTAAACGAACCATCGGATCCCTTGTATAACATCACTTCTCAAGCTGGTAAGACTAGAACTGTTTTTGTTTTTTTACACTTTCGCTAACTTTTCTAAATGCATTTACAGCTCCAAGTCCACCAATGTCTTTGGAAGCCAAGAACGTCACCAATGACAGCATATTTGTCACCTGGGCTTCTCCTGACCATTGCAATGGCATTTTGACTAATTATAGAGTGATTCTGCAAGATTCCAAGACCGGACTCCAAGATTCCCAAGACATCCTGCCCAATTTGACGCAGGTATTAAATGAGAAAGTTCGTATGGGAAGAAGTAGTGGTGACTTATGCGTTGTAAATAGGTTACACTCGAAGATCTCAAGAGCTATCACAACTACACCGTAGTTGTGAAAGCGTGTACGGCGTATCAAATGTGCTCTGCAAATTCCCTGCCCCTCAATGTGCGTACGGATATTGGAGGTAAGATTCGGTTAAATAACGTTATTTCTCAACAAAATATATAGAACAAGACGAAACATAAACAAAATAAATTATTTTTACAGTGCCGAGTATACCAGGACAGCCTATCACGCGCATGTGGAATTACAGTGCCGTGTTTGTCACTTGGGATGCTCCTGTTGAAACGGGTGGTCCATCTCCGTACTATAACCTTGAAATACTGGTGTACGATGAATCCGGCAACGAGACCAACTCACTTACACAGAAAGTGGAAGCGGCTTCAAACAGTACGTTATTTTGTTCGCGTTTTTAATTCTTGCTTCATTTTCTGATTTTGACTTCGTCTATTTTGATCTTTGCCCTTGTTTACTGTAAATCTCTTTTTTGTCTATTCCCTTAGGGAGTGTATTTGTGGAAGTTAACGAATGCAGTAGTTCAGAGGCTCAGTTTGGCTTCCGAGTGCAAGCCATTAATCTGGATTCAAAAGGCGAGGAATACTTGAGTCCTTGGAGTGTGGAATCCAAGGAAAATTGTGTAATGCCAGGTAACGTCCCTTTGCATACGATTCCCTATATTGTGCCTCCATGGGTAGAAAATCGGGTCACAGAGCAGGGTACATCTCTTTTGGACAATGTTTTATGGTGGGACGAGGCAGATAGCCCTAATGTTAACAGTATTGGAATAACGCTGATGCCCGTAGCTCTGGCTCTAATACCTAGGACTCATAAAGGGGGTGGGCTTAAACATACCATGGGCGGTCTAGAAGGGGATTTACTTCGGCAAGCTGTGCCGAGCCAGAACCGTCAATTTTCGCTCGCTTTTCACTTGTTCAAGTATAAGGTTAAGCCAGCACGCCAACTCGCTCTTGCTGTGCAATTTGTATTGCTGGAAGAAATGAATTCCGGGAAAGGGTTCGAGGTAGCTAACCGGTACGACGACCAAGGGAAGTTTACCAGAGTGTCGAAGGAAGGAAGTGGTAAACCTTGAGTTAGTACAGACCAGGTTAAGGGGAAGGGGTGGGGGGTCTAGGGAAGTGGTTATGGAATGTACAACCCAATTTTTTTTAGCCTATCGTGTTTTTCGAAAATGCTGGAGATTACTGTGTAGTGTGTTACTTATGAGCTTGTGTGGAAAATATTTTGTTTTAAACCAGCCTTTCGAACCAACCAGTGCTTTATTTTCAAACGGATGGATTTTTCGTACTGTTCGAACGAGTGCATGTTATCGTCAAATTCATTTGTATTTCAAGTAAACCGTTGTCAAATCATGTAAAAAAAAAGTGGGAATTATTTTGTCACTTCAGTCCCCCCACACAACATTGAATAATGGGCAGTTTATTGCAAGAAAAATTTAATTAGGCGAATTTTTTTTTTTAAGGGATTTTTTCTTTTTTCTGAGGGAGAATAGGTTCTGAAGTGGGTTTCAAGTTTTGAAGTTAAGCGGTTAGGAATGTTATGAAAAATATTTGGTTGAAAAAATGAGTGTTACCATTACCATATTATTAATAAAATTTGTAACTGTCACTAGGATTGACCATGGGAACAATTATTTGGATCGTAACCAGTATCTGCGTGGCTGCTGTCGTTTTTGCGATGGTTTTCTTCGGCGTAAGATGGTAAGTCCCACTTTTCTTATTCCATTTGGCACGATCCTGCTTCTCCCTGAAACCAAGAAAATTGGTCAGTTTTCGTTGATTACGTTGGTTAATGTTTGTAAATTAAGTTACCTGTTTTGAAATCGGTGTGCGTGTTGAACCAAAAATGCACTCGAAAACTCGTCGCAGCTAACTTTCGGGGAACGTCTACACGCAAGCAAGTCCGGGGACCGTCTGAAAGCGACAGGTTTGATTAGGAGCTGCGAGGGAAGACGAAGGGAACCTGGTAGTCAAATCTCCTCGCATCGGGGAAACCACCTAGTCGGCTTTTAGGCAAAACCGCAATCCTGTTAAATCTGTTTTAATGGTTGTTTACTAAGGCCATTCAAAGCAAAAGCCAGACTTCTCCTGCTGCATTATAGAAAAGAGGCATTCCAAATTTACGACATCCTTTAGAGTAGGCCATTTTAAGCATTTCTGAAGTTGATTGGGCGAAAGTGGGAAAGAAAAGGAATACCCCGCTTGCAAGATCTGGTGCAACCCTTCGAGTTACTGTACTTTCGTGTCGAAAAGTTTAGCTTTAGTTTATTAGGGCGATATTTTTGAGGAGGTGTGTAATTTAGCGAATCCTGTATTTATAGGGAACCTGCAGGATCTATGGCCGTTGGCAGAAGTTTTGCGTAGTCGTTTATTGTATTTTCGCGAGTTAGTGGAACTTTGCTCTTTTTTTGTGAATATCGACAGGAAAACTGCGCTTGAAACAGTTGCACATTCGTAGAAACGTGTTATCGTTCCTCTGAAGCAAACTTGCTGATAGGTTCTGTGAAAACGAAATCGATTATTGCCCCTTCTTGTGTTGCAAATTTCCCCAAAGGAGATAAAAGGCAATTTTGCTTGTGTACTGATTGTCAACGATTAGCTGTTTCCCGTTGGCCTACAGTTGTAGTTGGTTGGCCCTCTTTTCTTGGGAATTCTGTGGGATCTTGAGCTCATTCTGTAAACACCACGGAGCGAAGGTTTTCGTTTCAGAATGTTACGCGTGGTTTCCTAGAAATGGCGTGCAACTGGGTTCTGTATCCTAGAGGCCACACTGTCTCGTATTCCTCGTACGGCGAGCACTTGAAAGGGGCTTTTGTCGTGTTGCATAGCTAACTGTCGTAGAGAAACGCCTTTTTTAGACGAAGTCCTTAATTTACTCGGCGTTTCTCTAGAAAGGTCTTTTCGAAATGTGGGGCGTAATTCTGTACTTCAATGCGTTCCTTTTCTTACGAAATCGACAATTAAGGTTAGATTGGCGCTACGCAGGGATAAAGCTAAAAAGTTTCCGTCTAGTGTCTTTTTTAACGGAAAAAGAAGGGGAATGGTTCAAATCTGAAGAATCATGACACGGCACATGAGAACTCTCGGAATTGGTGGCGGAGTTTGCCGGACAAAAGGCCGGCTCTCCCAAACTCACTGACAATGACCAGCACAGCTCCCAATTTGTTCAAAGGTAATCTTCAACAAAGCTAAAATGGGGGAAAACACGAGATAGGTTTCTTAGAAAGAAAGCAATTGTGGCGCATTACAATGGGGATCAGGTAAGCGAGAGATAGACAACTGAGCCATCACTCTCCAGAACGTGACAATGCCAATTTGGACGCCGTCACAGGCGGTTCATGGAATTGGCTATCAGGTGTCATATCAGGCTATCCATAGTCACACTGTAATGAAGTATGAGCAAAAAGTTGCGGTTGGAATATCTGACCGCTTGCGGTTGCGGTGGTGGTGAAATGTTTTGTTTTTTATTTTTGTTGTTGTTTTTCAAGTTACGTAGTTAGAACTTGACACGTGCAGTAGGCCCATCTGTTCCAAGTTTCTTGGAAGGTTGCGGTTCATCTTAGATTAACTGGGTTGTCTAAATTCAACTGAAAATGGGGTTGTTGTCCAGTTTCCTAATCTTGCCTTTTTTTTTTACTGTTTTTTAGGACGACCCGGAAATACAAAGAAACGGACAACATCGATCCGTCATTACCGTGGGAAGCAAACGATCCGAACATGGTAATGTCGATTTGAGAAATTAATTTATTTCCTCACGTTTTTACTTTTGTACCTCTTCACAGAATTCTGGTATGCCTATTACGGACGACAAATATCCACGAATTGAACTGAATCTGGTTGGGTTCGAAAAAGAACAGTTTTCGACTCGTCCTTTCTATGGCCGCCTTATTTCTCCTGCGTCCAACGACAATAAAAGTTTTGTTTTGAGAAATAAGGATCCGATTATTAAGAGCAGTATTAAAGCGGTAAGTTGCTCAGAGACATGTGCTGCAGAAAGAACAGTGGCTAAAACGTAATTTTATCTAGTTGGAAGACAAGTCACCAATGAATCCAGACGTTAAATCAGGCACAAAGATTGAAAACCAAACAGAACGCCATGGACGCAACCAGAGTGGAGACAGCTCGGGATGTGGCTCGGGCCACGTCTCGATTTCCTCTTCGCACACGTCGCGCACACATTTATCGTCCGATTCTGGGACAGACGTGGTCGAACCTCCTTCACCGGGCCAAGATAACGTGTTTACTGGAAAACCGTGGTTGGATCTAAAACTGAAAGACACGAAAGCTACAGAAGTACCTAACCTTAATTTGTCCGGGGTCAATCCGGACTTTGAACAACATGTATACGCTAAGTAAGTTGTTAATTTGGTTTATTTTTAACAAAGATGTTAAAAATCTTAATGTGTTGTTTGATTAGATTGGATCTGATGATTTCGCCCACACCGAATTACGGTGTTGCTGGAGGCGATGCCGCAATGATGAAAAGCTCACCAGATATGTTGTCCTCAGGCTATTCACAAGTCGCCATGATGCCGGAAGCACAACCCAAAGCTGCCACCACAGGCTATGTAGTGCTTCCTGTCAGATCACATCCTGATGCTGTGCCGAGTCCCAGTCTGAGTACTGTATCCGGCTCTTCTCGTAATAGTCGGCATTCCGAATGCAGTTCTGGGACGGAGCTTTTGCATCCCGGTTATACTACGTTGCAATGGAAGCAAGAGCTTGATAAAGATGAAAACGACGATGACGAGCTTCCTCTTGACAGTACATACTTACCCAAACCACCGCCAGGAAAGAAGTTTACCAGCAAACCTAGAAGAAAAGAGGACAGATCGAAGCTGGGCTATGTGACATTTAATCCAACGGAGTCCTATTCCAGTGTTGTTCAGCCCTATGTCAAAGTGGGTGACTTTGGGAACATGCAAGACTCTGACGCAAAACTCCATTACGTCACCGTTGGTTGTGTGAAGGCGGAGCCAAAGATCACACAACCAAGCAAAAGTTGTAATGGTTATGTAACTGTGGGAGAAGTGCAAGCCCAGAACAGTGTGGCCCAGGCGCCGTCAACAGCGGCAAGTCCTGGTTACGTTGTATTAGACAGTGTCAACGTTGAAACGTCAGGACCTGGGCGACCGAACGAAGAAAACGTATAAAGAAATTTCAATGATTTCTGTATATAGTGAGGTGGCGCTCGTGATATATAAATAAAAATAAAAGAATTAAGATTTTGCCTTGCCAGTAAGCTATTTTTTACGGCTAGGATTAGTTTGTGTAGGTTTCAGTAGTTGTGTGAAGAGGTCTTTCAGATTTGTCTTCTTCAAAACCAGCCGGCGTTTCCTCACTACCGCTTATTTTGAGACACGTGATTTTAACCGTGTTTATTTCGAAAGTTCTTAATCAAAAGTAAAACATAGAAAAATACATAATAAAGATTTGCTGTAAAACAATATAGTATTTGTATAACTTATATAAGATTGTACATTTAACATGGATACAATTATTTGAACACGCATCTATGGGCATTTATTTTGAAATAAGAATTATTCCAGTGTCGAATTATCTCGTATACACGTAAATTATCACGTAAACTCGTAAACAAAAAGTAATGATTTTTGAAATTATATTTTGAAATACATATATACCACGAAATACAACTTAATAATGCAAACTTCTGGAGAATACAAGGTAAGGCTTGGGTCACATTTTGTAAAGCGTCACATTTTTATAAATCGAACAAAAGGTGGATGCTACCCACTAAAACATGAATATACCAAATTTGCGTACCTAATGGCTTTATAGAAGTTTCAGAGCCCTTTTAATGTAAGTGTGTGACCGAGTTGATAAGTTGATGAGTTGAGGTCGTGGCCCACGACCTCTCGCTTTCAAGGATTGCGCCTAGAACCCGAGGATTCTAATTTTGGTAACTAATTCCAGGAAGCTAAAAAACTCCTACTTCGTCCTAGTTGGCTATATTAACGCTATGTCTATATATTTCTTTCCTTCCTTCACTCCTTATTCCTTTATTTGGAATGCTTAAACAAGTCTCTAGGTGCTTTGGTTAACTTATACAGACTCAATAACAAAAAAATGACTATTTCTTCGCGCCGCGAGTTGCGGCCGGGCTCCGCTGTATGGCATCCGGTAAGCCCCAAAACTATTTGATATACAACAGAAAACGGACTTGACTGATAGCCGAAAAGACGGCTAGTAAAAATCTATCAAATGATATCAAGTTATTATATCAAACCATCTTTCAAATGATATCAAGTTATTATATCAAACCATCTTTCAAATGATATCAAGTTATATCAAACCATCTTTCAAATGATATCAAGTTATTATATCAAACCATCTTTCAAATGATATCAAGTTATATCAAAATTTCTATCAACTGATATCCAGTTGTATCAAACTCGATCGAGTATATCAAATTCTATCAAGTTGTATCAAAATTTCTCCGAAATGCGAACTAAAATGCG
>RJJA01000630.1:0-20543 GCA_003724045.1 Lepidurus arcticus | reverse complement strand
AGTTGTGAAGTTAGGCTATATTAAAATCTAGAGCGTTGGTTTATACATTTGATCATCTGCTTTAGCTATTGAGTTACGATGGAAAGAGAAAACACTATTTATAAACACATGAACGAAAAATAACTACAAAAATTTACTTTAGTGCTGAAAAGATTGTCGAGTTAGATGGGTTTTTGGCAGAATCCAGTTTTAACTGGGTTACACATATTCTGACGGGTTGGCCTTTCAAAATCTAGACTTCCCAATAGGTTAGGAGATATTTTCTTCAGGCTTGGTAGACTTGAACTGGTTCGGAAGTTGTTCCGAGCCAGTGTTTGATGTAGCCAAACGAGTTCCTCCACCCAAGATGTTTGGCAGACTCCGTTACTATATAAGTTGACCCTTGTGCTAGACTAACCATCACATTCAATCCGTTCCTCTTTCGTATATCATCAAGTCTAAAAGCGGAACAGCTTCTTCAAATCGTACAACCATGAGGTAAGCTTTAAACGCACACAAAAGTCTCATTCAAATTATCTTAATCGTGATTTTGTGAACTTTACTTTCGTAGGCAATTCGTCATTTTGGCTTTGATTGCGATGGCAGCTGCCGATAATGTGGACCAGTACTCGCATGGCAATCGGTACGGAGCTGACCAAGGCTACCAGTCTCGTCCTGCGTACGAAACTTACGCTCCCAAGCAACCGGTACTTCAGTCCCCTGTGGTCCAGACCCCTTACGTTTATTCCCCGGTCGTAAACCCAGTCGTCGGATACCAAGGAATCCAGGCGCCTATTATTCAAGCCCCCGTCTTCACCGATAACTCCTACGGACGGGAAAATCGCTATTACGGTAACCAGGCTTACGGTGGTCACCAGGGATCCTACCAACAACCCATTCTGTTGGCCCCGTTGAATAATGAAGGCTCCAATGGTGGTTACCGCCAGGTCAATGGCGGTGGTGGAATCGTAACCCTTTCCAGCACTTCCTCTGCCAGCGTTATTCCGACCGTGCAAACTGCTCAGGTCGCCTATAAACCTCGTCCTTACCCCACCTACGCCCGTGAAAACTACGGCTACTACAGCTCTGCTCCTGCCGTCTCCTACAAGTCCAATGACTACAACGCCGAAAAGATTATTTACAGAGCCAACGACTACACTGACAAAGTCATCCAAAAGTCCAATGACTACCAACGCCCGGCTTACCAAGAAAAACCTACCTCTTACGACACCGGCTACCAACGTCCCGTTCACCAAGAAAAGGCTACTACCTCTTATGATAATGCCTACCAGCGTCCTACCTACCAAGAAAAGCCTACCTCTTATTATGACAACCAGGGTTACGTTATTGTAAAGGGAGATTATACTGCCGCTGCCCAGTAAAAGAATCAAGTACGCGATGAGCAAGATATTTGTCTAATGAAGCTTAGAAGCTTGTATGCATATTTCGTGTACGCAAGAAGTCTAAATATATAATTTGAGAATATGAAAAAAATCTGTTCTATGGTGTGCATTTATTGGTATCAATCCGTACCTTACTTTTTACACCGTGACATGAGTTATACCTAGGCTAATAGATGGGACGCTAATGTTAATTCACACAGTTGCAAACTTCATTTGTATTATACTAATGTACTACTAATTGGAAAACAAAGTGGATTCGTTGTGCACTAGCTGATACTATGCTCAAGCTTATTACTGTCAAAGCGAATCTCTTAATAAATTTGCTGGTTTGAACAAAAGTTATGGTTACAAAATGCCCCTTGCTCATCGCTAATACCGAGCTAAAGGTATACGGAAGCCTGAATATGAAGCTACATATGTGAAGCTGAATATGTGAACACCCTTCACACGGCTATAAAACGCTTTCCCGTCAGAAGTCTTTCCAACTGCAGGAGATGATGGACGTGCTTGCGTGCATGTTTGGCCAGTGAACATGTTTTTACAAGTGAAATCAACTGTTAATGCTCATTAACCTGAACGGAGTTAATTCAGACGACTCATTTAAGCGGGAATGCATAACCCAACTAATGTCAGTATAGATTAAATCATACTTACATTAGTTATACTATGCTACAACGCTACTTCTACTTTTTACTACTCCTATTATAATAATTATAATATAAACAATAATCATAGTGGTGATGATAATGATAATAGTAAAGACTATCTCAGCATGGATTATTGCATACAGCATTTGTAACTACAGTTTTCACTAGTTGAAATATTAATATTCATGAAACCCCATGACGCCTGGTTATACTTGGAAAATATCTATAAAGTATCCAAGGAATAGAACTTACAATATTAATAAATAAAATTCGCATAATCAAATTTCTCGCAAAGAAAATTTATTCTTAATTCGATTGACTTAAGAACTCCCTAGAATAATTTACAAATATCCCCTCGGCATTTATGTCACCGAACGACCAGGTCCCGGAATTCTTCTAGGAGATATAGCAATATATACCCATAAAATTGAATGAGATGTATTATTCATGGACGGATGTTTTTTTCGGAGCAATAGTACAAATCAACACAATCATCTGTCATAGTTATTGCAGATCCAATAAAATGAGTATAACCTTAATGTAGAAAAACATTGGAAGAACATGTTCCTTATTTTGAGGCAATACTTTTTCAATGACAAAAGGCAAGAATCACAGCCATGGTCAGGCTAATCCAAGAAACAGTCCAAGTCGATGCAATAGACTCTCCTGCAACGCCGCCGAATCTATCGACGACGTTGATTTTCCACCCCATATTGGAATGTGTGTAACTATGATAATAAACTGTATCAGGCCAAGAAGAATTCGGGTTAACCTTCAATATCCCATGATCTCCTACGAAAAAACGAACCAGGTATCGCCATTAAAAACCTCTTAAAATTTCCCACAATTAAACGGCTTACCATCTGGACAATTGAGCTTTAAGCTATTACGGAACTTCGCAAAAGTTACAAAGTCTTCATCCAAACGCCTATCACGACCGCGATGCTCCCAACCACAAAACCGACCAACTGGGAATAAACAAAATAAATGTAATGAATCCAAAATTATCCAAACTTATACCATCTTATTACTATCATCATTATTATTGTTAATGCTAATGAAAAGTTATAAGCTACAGTTAAACTTAATAACGAATGCTTCTAATTCTATAAAAACATTGAAATATACCAGTAGTTGCTCTTGCCCCTCGACGTGTGTACTCAATTCCCGCCAAAACCCGAATGTTTTTCTTTTCAGCGTCACTCAGCTGGTCGTAACCACCCAAGGGTTCATCTGTGATGATGAACGGATGGTAACGGTTCGCGCTATGGGGATCACTACCCCCTTCTACAACGAAGGTATAGGCCAAGTCGCGTCTGAGATAAATTTCTGGCGCCAAATACCCGTTTACATACCACACCATATCATTGGCAGGTTGTCCTACGCATTCAAAACGTTATTCAACTTTCTAAAGAGTCCCCTTAGGGCAAATCTTACCTGTAATAGCTTCGTAGCCTCTTTTGCCACCAGATGGCCCCAGCTGCATCTGGAAGGCTCGAAGGAACTGGTCGTGAATAACCACTGGTTCCCACGGTACTCTTAAAAAATATTTAAAAAATGAATGTTAATCCAAATTAGCTGTAAAAAGACCGACACTTACACTTTCTTTCCCAATTCGGTGAACGGCTGACAGTTCTTTTCGTCTTTGCGGCCAAATTCCACGGTAGTATGATGCCGAGTCCACAATCTATGGAATGTAGGCCGCTTTTTGACATCTAGACGGCCCACGGCCCAAACTATGGACGACGTGCCCGTAGTGGGGTACGGCTTATCACCCGCATCAGCTAATAAAAGCATAAGTATTAACATATAACCTCTCCAATCAATAATCCAGGAAGCATACGTGGTGCTAGGGAGCGTCTGTACGAGAATATGGTCAATCCATCTTTCCGCGCAACGCTAAAGAACTGGAAGGAGTCTGTACCCCCCAAAAGGTCGTCTCTACACACTCCGCGGTACTCACCGAGCACGCTTACGCACTACAACCTGATATTAATACCACAGCTTAACATTAATATCAAATTTGAGCTTACAGTGGACTTGGCGGTGATGTTGTAATCAACTGCGAAGCCTTGGAAGCCATCCATGTACAGTAAAGCCACATCTGAGCCTTCCATAACGCTTTCCGTGTCAGATCCACTCAATCCAAAGCCTACGTATTCATCATCACCTAGATGCGATTAAAATATCGCGTTTCGTAATTACTGTTTTTTTAACAGAGTATTTATATATTTTATTTAAAACTTGGGTTGTTTAACTATGATATTCCAATTTATCTGCTTATTTAACTTCGATATTTACCTATCAATGCTGCAACTTCAATGGTAACCGCAGGACCAAAGATCTCCCAAGATACCTGCACGTCCCGGTGCATTTGTTCGCAGTTGGGAAGGTTACTGGTATGGGGCTAGAACAAACATAAAAATGTAAACTAATTCCTTAGTTCCGAAGAAAATCCTTACGATGACACGCAAGAGGGATGGAGGAACATTTAACTCGCTGGGAATGATTGCAGACCCATAGTTTTCGCCCGTTTCGAGGTTGTAAATACTGAACCAATCAATATCAGCAACCGTCATTTCGCCTGGCAATGCCAGGACCACGTCTTCGCCATCATACACTCGTATAGAACCCAAACTGTAATAAAAAGCGTCAAAATTATCAATATTAATGTAAACAGGCAGAATCACGACTTACTATCCTTTCTCGTCTGGCACTTTGGTGCCTTTCACCCCAGGCTGAGGCCCTACTCCTACCCAGAAGTGTGTGGAAGTGCCTGTGCCAGAGTAAAACAGATCTGGGATAAGGATGGATTTGGCATCCAAAACCACTAACGGAGCTGACCGAACTCCTTCTTTGCGGTGATTTAGTTCGGACAGCCTTTGGGCTGCGGGTGGTTCAAAGCCGTCTGGTATTGAAATATCTCCAAAGTTTTCCTAGAACAAACTAATTAGTCATTACAGTATGCAAAATACGCTTTTGCTTACTTGTGAATTGAGGTCGTAGACCGCAAGCCATCGAATTTCGGTCAATTTCTTGCGATCTGGCAAAGTTAGCGTAAAGTCCTTGTTTAGATAATAAGACAAGACATTCGTTCTGTAAAAGAAATGGAACAATAGTATTCAACTTTTTAATCCTGTAGGGTTAAAATGAGTCAGCTTACTTTCCCTTATCGTCCGGTACTATGAAACCTTGCGGACCTGGACGGATGGAAGGACCAGCCCAGAAATACGTATCAATGCCATTTCCATCGTACACGAAGTTTTTGATGAGTAATGTGTATTCGTCCACAGCATACACTTCACCGTTCACCTGGAAATTATCATTATTTAATTGCCATTATCAAAATTGGGCATGTTTAAAACCAAATGGTGGCTTTTTAGAACTTTACTTGGTGATGGTAGGAGTTTATTTTGCCCAATGATTTGCCTTGGTATTTTTCTTTCTCACCAAACTGGGCTTGGCAGAGCAACACACCTAAAAATTCCATTAATCATCAATATGATCCAAAGGAAATATGTGGAGGTTTAAACTTACTCAACGCCAAGAAAAAAAGTTTCCGGTATTTTTCCATTCTAGGTGTTTCTCTTTCTGTTTGTTCAAAATCAGAACGCCATGTTCCAGCACCCAACTTCAAGCACGATTTCTGACTAACAAATCCAAGGCCACACGCTAAAACAGGTAATAGTCCTGTCCTCCAGATTGCTCAATTCTCAATGGCAATAAAAATTCCTCAGCAGCTAGGTACACTAGCTTTGTCACACGTCACAAGTAGGAATCCAAGGTTAAGTTGAACTGTTAAAAAAGAAGACCACCGATTCTTACCATATGGTCCTATGGTCTAAACTGCTCTGCTTGGTAGCTACGTGGAAGATCCCGTTATTTCCCTAACTCCGGAGAAATTAGGTCGCTTCTTAGTAAAAGTAAAAGTTGTCGATCCGGATATTATTTTCGAATTGAGAACATTCTAATCCTTCACATTCAGCCGCAAGATGATACTTGTAGCTACAATTTCGTTTTATGTGGTTAGCCGCGAGATGGCATAACACGCAATTCAAAGAAGAAAATGTGCCGATTATTTACCACAAAAAACTATTTCCGTCTTGATTCGTCTCATTTAGGAGCTTGTGCCAGTCATGCAGATGAGATGTTATCCGTTCTCATTTTTGTCACCCGTTGAGATGCTATCAACACGTTCTCTGGAAAAGGATGACAAAAAGGTGTAATGTAAACCGGTTTTTGGACCAAGTATATAAGTTTTAACGATTTTCATCAACGAAAGGTGATGAAAATCGTTAACCTAACTTAATTAATTTCCAGTTCAACTACCAATTTTCAACTCGAATTTTCAACTAAGGTTCTCTGGTAAAAAGCACCAGCGCGATACATGACACCAGTTTGTCTTCTTTTTTTCTGGAGAATCTGATGGAACATTGTGACATGGCAGTGTCATGTTTGACCACCGGCTTTTTAACCGGAGAACCCGCTTATTTCATGTGGTTAGTTAAGTAGCCGAAAGATGGCATTAACACGTAATTTGAGGAATAAATTTGTCCTTTTTGCCACAAAAAGCTCTCCATTTCCGTCTTTATTCGTTTCGTTTAGGAGCTTGTACCAGTCATGCAAATGAGATGTCATAAGGTCATTGTTCCTTTATACAGTATTCCGTTAATATCATGGCAAGCTTATTGTTTGCTACCAAACTGTTTATAATGCTAGACGGGAAAGATTAGGTGCAGAAGATCCGTTAGCGCCTTGCGGACAGATCCATAAGGAAGATCCGAATCCGTCAAATTTAAAACGGTCAAAAAGAAAATACAGCAAATGGCTTGAATTATTCTGAAAATTTCGAAGGTTTTCTGCCTATGTTTACTCATGAACAAGTCCATAAAACAGATAAACAAATCTGCGGTTGTCGGGCATATCCGATTCCGTATTTTGCCAGCTTGTTGATGAAGCTGAGCCCGCGGCATGACTTTCACGTGTACTGAAGGCCGGCCCGGTTTAGCTTTTCCTATCGATTTTTTCATTGGTCCGTTGTACAGGTCGCCGTTAACTAAGGAACGTTCTATTGGACGAGACCCTGGCCAGATGGCGTCATCGTCGAAATCGAGCTATCATTGTCGTTGTCCTCTCCCGTCAGCTGCGAGAAGCGTAACCTAAGCAAAGCAAACTTGCTGCGCAGTTTGTGCTCGATAGCTGACTCGAATATATTCTACCGTGGTTTCCCCGTGCTCGGATTGTGGTGGACTGAAGCTAGTGTTTTTGCTGGTGGTTTGAAATTGTGTGTTGAAGGATTAACATGAACAAGATTGCTGCGCTACTTCAAGCTGCCGAGTACCTGGAAAGACGTGAACGAGGTAAACAAACAACCAACAAATGGCTTAGTCCGAAGTCGAACGCAAAAAAACACCATAACAAACCCCAAACGTTCTTCCTCCTTTCTACCTCTACCAGCCTTATTTAACCCCTAAAAGATGCTCCAATTGTTCCGCTAGTGACGTTATTTAACCCTATGAAATCGTAAGGTTTGTCGTACAAGATTTTCGAGCAATTCGGGGAGGTGCAATACGGGCTAAAGGGTCCCTGACCCATTTTGTTGGACAACAAAGGCTGGGCCAGGCCCGGGTTTCGCTTGAAGGATCCAGCCATGCAAACCGACCTGTGCCAATCTAACTCGGTTCTCGTGGCTTTAGCCTCGGTCACGTGTGCTGCTCAGCGAAACACAGACCACGGGAGCGGATAGGGACTTGAGAGAAAGGAAGAGAGAAGGAAACAGAGGGGATGACGTGGACGGAAGCAGGCAACGAATCATTTAAAAAAAAATTAAACACTAAGAACCAACAAAATCGGTCTTAATTCCTAGTCTTGTTCGTGCATACTACAACAATATTTTTTTTCCTTTAGCCACAAGTCCGGTTTCTATTCCAAACGCCATAGAAATGTGCCAACAGCTGGTTATACCTTTTATATCCGAAGCTGGTTTGAAAAGAGGAAATACGTACATTATGTGCCACGGTCGTTTATACTGAAAGTTGAAAAGTTGCCTAGGCCTAAGCGGGCTTCTTTTGTTCTTTGAAACCCTATAAGGCAGGGCGTTTTACAGCATTACAGGACCTAAGTTACCCAAGACCTAACATAAGGAAACGTCAATTTTATTTTATTTCATTGAGGTAACCTTAGTTTTTTTGGCTCTATTTTATATTTTGTGGTTCCGAAGTGTCGTGGTGTCCGATATTTTGTTCCAAATCGATAAAGCTAACAACGAAAGATCGACCATTGACATTTTCCCCTTTTTTCTTGAAGTTGTTGCCTTGCCTTCAAGTAAACGAAGGAAACCAGCGTGTCAGTTCTCACTTTTTATTCCGATTTATTCCCGTGTATTCCTATACGTAACCAAGGCTATTCTAGTCCATGGGATTGAGTAGGTAATAGAAAAAATAGAAAGAAAGGGACGTGACGAATATTAAGTTTCTGCCAGACAAGTTTCAACAAGCAAAAAAGTACGCCGGAAAAAGAAATAAATGTATAAAAACGATAGGGAAGGGAGTGAAGGGCATCTCTTATCCTTTGGCGCAGTTATATCGGGTCATTTCTTTTGGCGAATGTAGAGTATGCATGGAAAGCATGGAGAGGAGAAAGATTGGTGCAGCTGCCAACACGGCATGTAATTTTTGCTGTTTTTCTTCATTTATTTTTTTATTTATTTTTCATACATTTTGGTTCCCTTTTTGGGTTGTCCTGTCGAGTTAACCCGTCAAGTGAGTGGGAACCTTTCCTTGGTGCACGAGATATGGTTTATTTACATGCATTTCTTGTGGCTGTCCCGTTCTGAGAGCGTTTTTTGTTTTGTTTTCCTTTGTTGCTTTGGCGATTCTGGATTCTTGTTGGATTCCCGTAGTAAAGCTGCGTAGTCGTGACTCGAGTCATGTAACGAGCAACAGTGAAAGTAGACCAAGGCGCAGAAGCAAGCAGAGGTTCAGACTTCTGATTCCCTTTCTGGGTTAAGAGCAACGTGACAAACAATTGCGCATACAAACACGCGACTCGCGGATCGCTCTACAAGCGAATGACTAAAAAAAAATGAAAAATATTGAAAAATGTCAAAAAAATCGATGCTTAATTTTCATATTATGTGTATCCCCTTTAGAAGCAGAACATGGCTACGCGTCGACTCTACCTATGCCCGAAGAATCCCATACTGCCAGAAAAGCCAAAAAATCTCAGGGAAATAGGTAACATTTCCAGCATTCTCTTTCGTTTACACAACAATAAAGGTTGTCGTCTCTCATACCTACCCGGCAAGTCATTGGAAAGGCGCTGACATTCATTTCCTAAGGTATTTTACGGCCTGAAGCCTGCCTCACTGCCTTTGCGGTTATGGCGTCATAAGTAAAATTAGGGTTCGTGACGTCACTGAAAAGGGCGTCCACCTGGGAAGTGGCTCATGGCGTAGCTTTTGACGTCTTGAGGTCTGACCAAAGTCATGTGGCAGGTCTTTTAAAGCTGTAAAGCTCCCGGATCCGTTCACTTAAAGTGACACAAGACCAACTTTTCGTGAAAAAACGAAAAAAAAGTTCTCTGACGTATTTCCTCGTATTTTTTTTTTCATTTACTTTTCTCTTGGAAGTTGGGAAAGGGGGTTTGGTATGTGGTTTCACACCAGACAAACGGTCTCCTCGACTATGACACCATGATACTGTGGAAATTCCGTCGGCATGTCCCGGCTTGTTTGGAATATCAGACTTCGTAATCAGCTGAGCAGGTCCCGGACCGGAGATAAGACGTAATATGCTCTTTGCTCGCCAAACGGAAGCCCAAAGTTCCCTTTTGTCAGCTTATTTATTTATACATATATATTTTTTTGTGTCCCACTCGAGGTAGAGCATTTACGCCTCATGGAGTGTGGGGGCGGAAGTAAGAGAAGTTAAGAGAAGTCGAAACTGTTTCGGGTTGCCAACAGGAACGAGAAACGCGAATTAGGTTATTGGGGATTTTTTTTAATAATAAAAATCGGGGGATTAGTCCTTTTTTGAGGAATTTTGAGGAAAATAATAACAAGAACAGGTCAGAGAGTACATTATTGAATGGGCAGTGTTGCGCTGTTAGCATGCCGTTCCCAGATGGAACTTTCTGTACGGCCCGTGCCAAGGGACGAAGAAAGGTGAGCTATTCTACACCCAGGTGGATATTTTGGCACCTGTGTAGCTAGCCCATGTGCTCCGGCTTATTATAGAATGTTGCCCAGCAGCAAGAAAAAATCATCCAGCTGGTTTCACACACATTTTTCAACCGGACACTCCCTCGAGTCGTAAAAATTATCATCTTTTATTGAGCAAGGAACTTAGTGTACTTCGGTCAATTCGGGGTGTCTTCCTTATTTATTTTTTTAGTAGGTAGAGGCAAATTAGGGGGGGGGAAGTTATGGATTTTCGGGGGTTGAGGGGTTGGGGTGACAGTAGGCTATAATGCCTTTCTAGGTTCTCTCTGGTACCGGTAGGGTGGATGCATAAGTGGGTAATTAAAACGTAAGAGCTCATGTTTGAGTCTGGTAGGACTGGGGGCGTTATTTAAATGGGGGGAGGCTCATGGACTACGCTGGGAGAGAACAATAGGGGCGAGTGCAAAGTTGTTCGTAGGTTTATGACGCAAATACAAATATTTCGTAATATATCGAAGCGATACCAATTAAGGACCCAGTTTTGTGTTTTGTGCTTGTGAGGGTCGCGTGATGTCGTACTCATTTACATTCAAGGAAAGCAAAGGGAGGGAATCTGGTAACCCGAAACGAGCACGAAATAAAGGAAACCACGTGGGGTGACCTTTTGTGTTGACCAACTTTGTTGGGAAATCAGTAACCAAAGCCACATTACGAAGGAAATTATACCTAGAAATGTTTTAAATTACACATCAGAACAAACTTCAATGCAAATATATGTACACAGTAATAGTAAGGCAATTAAATACTAGTACTGCGCCATATTATTATAATAAATAAATAAATAATACATAATAAATAAATAAATAATACATAATAAATACATGGAATAATAGAAAAGAATGTTATAGGAATAAAGTATAATAAATAAATAAGGCATACAATTATACTACATGAAAATATAATTAACAAAGCAAAGCAATACATAAGTGATAAATATTAATGAACTCATTATAGAGGCCTTCATTTCATTAGTAACATACACGTTAACCAACTCTTAGTTAACTAAGACGACGAATAAATAATCTTAAAGCTCCCGTATTCCTTAGCTTATTGATGGGAAATAGTCACAGATGGCGCTGATGTTTGTTATTGTTTTTGCGAAAGCCTTGCTAAAGAAAGTAAGAACAGTTCACTGTAGCCGCACAATGTCTCAAATCAAGTCGTCAAACTTTCGGAACAAGATTTCTCGAAAACCGCTTGTCACGCCAGATTCGAAAGCAAACTAAAACAAAAGTTTTCTTTACAAGGTTATATTATTGCTTACATTTCGTGGAAATTGAATCTGAGTTAAATTGTTACGTTGAAAGTTTAACATGAAAGCCATAAGGTTACAGGAACTGTGTAAGAGCTTTTAATGAGCTCAGTTAAAAGGATTTATGGATTGAATTGGTGCTCAATATAGAGTAACATATGGATCGCAACATTGTTGAATTCGAGCAAACCATAATTTTTCTTGTTCTTTGTTTCGTTCTAGGTCGACGCACAACGAGTTGGAGAAAAACAGGTAGCGTTTTTGTGTGAAACACATGGCTTTTTGGTTGATGCTCCCCACCACGTGTCTTCAATTTCTCGCACGCTTTGGGGTCAGGACGGAAATGTTTCAGTTGACCAGCTTATGCGTTGATGGATGGGATCCGTGGCAGGGAACTGCTTATTTCGAGGCATTAGATTGATTAAGCTGAGCGTTTTCCACGAGAGGCCCATGCCGCGTCAGCGCACACGTGTGCCAGGAGCTTACATGTTGGTTAGGCGAATGGAAATTGGATTTTTTTCTACCTTCTCCTCTTCGTTCGTCTTCTTTTCCCCCTAAAGAAGATAAGAAAACCTAATGGGGTAAAAACGGGTTATTGGACTTTGTATTTACTTACTTACTCTTTTTTTAAGTAGGCTAAAACACAGGGAGACATGGGAATTTCGGAAGACTATAGTAAGCTAGTTTGTTTACAAAAGAGACAGGTTAGCTGGACGAAAAAAAGGAAAAATCTGAAGAAACAGTTGGTCGTCTCCCGAATGGGAATGTTTTCGGGGTGCTGGGACAACGGAATTTCGTTTTGTTGCATCTAGGAACTTGCGACACCTGTCGTTCTTGCCTGTCCTTAAACTTTTCAAGAAGGTCATTTGGAATATTGTATACATTGGGGCATGCTATGTGCTGCTGCGCACGTTCGTCCCTGGCTGTTACGCGTGAGAATCGATTACGTCATGCGGTGATAACGGTTGTGTCAACGCAATCCATATTCGCTCCTACACTCTGTACACTCGTGCACTGCAAGTTCTCAATAGGACTTTTTATTTACTCTATTGCTGGTCTTATTGATCGACCTCTGCATATAGAGCGTTGAGCTCCCGCGTTAGATTGATAAGACCCCCCTCTTCTTATCAACTAAAAGCGGGTAGGAACCCGTAACGCCTATAGGCACTATAAACAACCGTTTATGTGTTCAGGAAGCGTAGGCCTACTAGGATGGCTAGTCATTCCTTACTATATTTGGCTCTACGCAACAAGATACGATCCTAGGAGCAAGGGCAGGGCTGTGGCGTCATAGGCGAGGGAAGAGGCTGTTGTAGGTGTCAAGAATGTTTTCTAGGGGCATTTCTGGGAAACCATTGGGCCGCTGACAGAGAAAGCATAAAAGTGTGTATATAAATGGAGCAGGCGATGAATAGCTGAATACATTGGAAATGCCTAGGGCTAAATAGGTCGTACAATGCTGGTTCCTATTTTTACAACGTTCTTGAAACGCTTGCATAATTAGCTGAACAAATGGATTTCTTTAAGCAGTCCTGCCACAAGTTTCTGCCATCCCGTAACGGAAAAAAGCTTCAAGGAAGGCAGAAGCGTGTGTTTTGGCGTTTCTGAGAAAGCGGGAAATCCGGGAAGAGGGCCAGAACGCGGTTCTTTTTTTAGTATGCGAGCTACTATTCCATAAATTGTGCTTATAATACGTGCGTGTTCCTAGCGCGTTAGGGGTCTTGTTTAGATAGCAGATATATATACATATGCAAAGCAGCATGCAAGGCGCCGGAGTAAAGCGTTGGGAACTTTTTCTACGGCTTTTTCTTCTTCGGCCTGTTTTTGACCTCAACCTCTTGGAAAAGGGAGTCGCTGTCTCTCTCTATGCTTTGGTTCGTTCTGCGACTCCAAACCAACGACAACAAAGGATCTTCTTTGTTATTATGCGCGAGTTTGATCAATAACGCGTCCTTTATTTAACCTAGAGAAAATCCATTTCACCCGTCTATCTTGGTAAGAAACCAACTACTGTGCCGACCATAGTACTAACTGAGTACAAAATACTGAACATAGTGCTAGTTGTACTAACTACTGTAACTACGGTATTGTACCGTGCTACTGTATAGTTAGGAAGAAGGCTTATTAGTTACTCTTAAGGCGCAAAGGAAAAGGTAAACACAACGCAGGGAAACCTTATTTCTGCGGCTTAAAAGTACTAACCAGCCTGACGGCTCACAAAAGCCTCGCAGTGATAGGTCAATGCGATACGCAAGCCGTGCGTTGCGTTTAGCCCGTGCCAAACGTAAGGTGTCGTCGAACGAATTCAGTGTTGGTGTCGGCGCGCTAACATAGAGGGATCCCTAGTGCAGGCTTAATGTTCCGCGTCGTACTCTGTGACCTCAGCGTTAGCGCCTTTTCCTTTTCTTGTTTCTTTCAATCCTTTAGGATTGATGGTAAAGATATGTGCGCGGAAACAAAAGTTGTAAAAAAAAGAATAGGTGGGTCTCCTTTCTGTACCTTTCTGTTCCGCTTATTCCCTCTTCACCAACCCCGTCCCCCGTTTGTTTTATAAGGGTTATCAGAACCGGTAAGTGCAAGGCAGGGCGTGGGTTTGTCCTATGATTTATAAAAAGGTGTAAGTATGGTAAGGAGTTCTTTTGTTCGCTATTTGGAGTCCTCGAAAGGAGTTTGGTCCGTCTTTGTAAAGTCACGTATCCGCAACCTTCGGTGACGCCGAGCAGACCGGGGCTTATTGTTGCGCTGTTAATAAGCGCAAGAAGTTGTTGGGTGCGAGTTGCGTCCATAAAAAAAGACTCGGGAAAAAGGAGAAACGGAAAAGGCCCGTAAGCAACTTTTTTTTTGTATGGTGCATGTAAATTACCCACCGAGTATGAATAGCGCGGGAAGGGGAACAGGTCGTTGGCTTACCTGTTGTAAGCTAGCCAAAGTTCCCCCTATCCTTTACGCAGACATTGACTTCCGCCCCCCGGCGGAGTTATTTAGTTGCTACTTTGGCTAGTAGTGGCCGAGGTGGCAAAAATAGTAATTAAAGTAATGGGAAAAAAAAAAGTTAAAAGCCGAATGAATTTGAGTGGAGGGGATCTTTTGCAGTTTTGCGGCGTGGGAAACGTCTTGTGACGTCACTGTAAAGAGAGAGTACATGTAGGGGCAGGGAGGATACGATTGTATAAACGATAGACCGGTAGAGGATCTTTTGCACCTTTTCCAGAGGTGTGACTGTCATGGGAAACGAGTTGGGCCTCAGGCTCATGTAAAGTTCTGTGAGATGGTTCTTTGTTTTCGACTTTCCTATGCCGGAATAGGCGTAGAGGAAATAAGGAAGAGGCGAATTTTTAGGCGCTACGTGGTGGGCAGTGTTCTTGTTTTTAGAGTATGTTAAAAATTGTGTTTCATCCCTTTTGTGTTCATACTTTGAATTTATCAGTATATGTGTTATAATAGATTTAGAGTAGAATAGCTCCTGGGAGCACGGTATACTGCAAGTAGGTGGTATTTTTTGTCAAAAGAGGGCATTGATGCCATACCCTTTCTCAATCAACCCGATCTTCAGTTTAAAACCCCGAGGTCAAAAATGACACTCGTGTGTCATATTGGTGCAAAACGTTATCCGGAAAAAGAATGACAAGCGGGTGTCACTCGAGTTGAACGTTGATAGTTGGCACTCTTGTGTCATATTGGTGCAAAACGTTCTCGGAAAAGGAATGACAAACGGGTGTCATTGGAGTTGAACATGGGTAGTTTGGGCTGGAAATGAATTAGGTTAGGTTAACGATTCTCATAAACTTTCGTTGATGAGAATCGTTGAAACTTATACTTTCTTCACTCCATTAGCTGTAAAAAATTCATTGTTGTAAAAATGTCACCCGTTTGTCACTAAACTTTCGAACCAAAAGTGCCTTCTGTACCGCCGTAAGAGGTTCCACTACACCCTGGCCTTCCATTTGTTGAATTTGTTGTATAATAGGTGCTAATTTAGATAGTAATACTAGGTACTAATTTCAGTATACTTAAAACATCATAGCTCTTCGAATACGCTAAGCTTTTGTTGAATGTATTGTGTATTTATTTTTGTTGGCATTTTTTATTTATTTTTGTTAATTAAGTTCTGTTGTAATGATAGGAGAGCTCACCTGCGCATTTGTCTGGAGAAGCTGAAAGATATGGTCCCGTTGGGGACCGATTCTTCGAGACACACGACGTTGGGGTTACTGACCAAAGCGAAGCATTTTATCAAGGTAAGGTGTGGGTAAGGTTTGAAACCCCCTAGTGAGAGTTGTATTCTTATGTTTCGTATCATATTACTGGTTTTCCCGTCTAATTAATGGGCGTTTTCTTGACTTTTTATTGTATTTTTCCCCATTTTTCTTTTCCCTCTCTTTTGTATCCTTTTCGGATACTCTTTAGACCTTGGAAGACCGAGATCGTAAGCATGCGCAACACAAAGAGCAATTATTCCGGGACCAACGATACCTCAAACGGCGGTTGGAACAACTCTCGGTTCAACGGGATACTTTGCTCCAGCGTCGCTCAGTGTCTTTGTCCGAATGCTCTACTTCCACCGCCTCCTCCTTGTCCTCCACGTCGGAATCAGGTAAATCTCCATTGTCTCGTCAGAGGACGAAGGGTTTATATGCGAGCGAAGGTAAGGGGAGCGTTATGGCGAATTACTGTAGAAGGTTTTATTGTCTTGCCCATAGATGAAGTGGACGTGATCGGGTACGGCAGCAATGCGAGTGATACGGATGATCAAAATTCGGTGCAGTCCGTCTCCAGTGATAGCGGAGTTACCCTGGGCACGTTCCAGCTCTCTCTCGTAGAAGCTTAAACACACGTAGAAGCCGGCGTGAAAGCTTTGGAACAAGGGCAAGAGGACAAGGGTACAAATCATAAAGAATACCACCAAAAAAAAAATCCGAAAAATTTGAATGTTCTTAATCTTGGATTCTTCTGTTTTTTAGGTGGGTGACCCTGCACAAATAACCAGTGGGATGATGACCCATGTCCTCGATGTACTTTGTTCTGTTTGAGTGGACGTTATAGCATTTTCGAAGGGAAATGAGAGAAGGGGGGGGACCTTGGCCAATCAGCAAAAAAAGACATTTTTTATTTGATTTTATTTATTTGGAGGTCCCGGGAAGGAGCAAGGCGAGATAAAAATTACCCCAATCACCAGATTGAAAGCTTTAACCAAATCGAAGCAAGAAAAGGCGGATTTGCAACACTTGCTAATTTTTATGGAGCAAGTTCCTCTTGAACGGCATAGGAGTGTGTGTGACTCAGCAGAAAAGTGAAAGGTCCCGAATTAAAAAAATTCGCGGCAAAAATGGTGAAATTTAAGCTTCAGATTGTCCTTCACTATAGTCTTCAGCATCCCTTTGCAAACTACAAACGAAAAAAGTTGTGTTGTGTGGTACAAAAACGTCTTTTTTTAAAAAAGGAGGGAGAGGAGAAAGGGGCGTTTCTTTGTTTGTTGACAGGCGGGGCTTGTGTTGTAGATAGGACTGACTTACGAGATTCAGACTTTTTGGGAGGTGGGTATCGAAGTCAAAGCTTGCAAAGCTAATAGCTGCTTTTTTCCCGTTGCTGGGGCTTTTTATGTTAATTTAAGACAACTAAGAACTGCATTCGTGTCCGTTAAAGATACGATGTGGATATTTTATGGATCTCCATGGATCGAACACAAGAATAGAGCCCCGTTCTTTTTATTTATTTTTTTCTTATTGTCCCAGTGGGTTGTAATGTTCCGAATTGGTCCTCGAAGGGAAAGCTTAGAGTGGGTAATTTTATTTCGTTTTTATTTTTTTTAAATCTTGATGTTGGGAAAGCGGAAACATAAAGGACTTGAGTCAGTAGGCTGTTGGGCCATTTCTGGAGTTAAAAGAAACGCGAGACCTGAATTGAATTAAGAGTTAGCTCGGATTCTATATATAGAATAGCCAAAGATAAAAACCTTTTTTTATTCTGAGACGGACAAAAAAAAATATATTAAAGTTGTCTCACTTTTCGTCAAGCATTTATTTTTTCCCATTTTCTCCCGCTCTTTTGTTTGATGAACACCAGCAGTGCAAATCAAAGAGCCAAGCAAGTTTGCACTGAAAAAGTTTTTGTTGGAAGAAGAGAGAAAGAGTTGGTGTTTTTCTATTTTTTTAGAAAATAAACTAATTTAATTAATTATCACTACGGCCTCAAGTATTAGAAACTCGCCTGCGTTAATAGAGAACTATAGAGTTCTGGAGAAGAAAAGCAAAACTTTGTGGGTTTGGAATATTCCTACATTTTTTTTTTTTTTTGTGGAGAGTCGTTTTTACTTTTAGTGACAGGCTTCAAAGAGACAGATTGTTTTAAATTGTATTGTTTTTTATTGGTGTGGACGGTTGTTGAGTTGCGGGGGAGGGAATTGTGATCCAAAATTTTTCTGGGAAAAAGTTAAAGACTCCATTGATCCTGTTTATCTTAGTTGTGAAGTGTGTAAATAAGTAAAACTACAATAATGAGAGCGAGTCGTGAAATCTGAGAGTAAGGGTAATGATGTTTCACGTGTTAGTGCGGTATGCGTCTTGTGTCTGAAGAAAAATCTTTTCTTTTTTATTCCTATTCGTCCAAAAAAGCAAAAAATAGTTCCCTTCCCCCACACTATTTTTCGCTGTTCTTGATGAGGTTGGTTCTCGTATGTATGGTATGGTACGCTTATTGTTCGGATATATTTCCCTTCTCTCCCCTTGGTCGCGGAAGTCCTTTTCATTGGAAGTAAAGGAAAACAATGTTAGCCCTGGTTCGCCCTCTGAAAAGACTAAGAGTTAATAAGGAATGTAAAAAAACGAATGTGTGTGACATGAGTTGCGTCCTGTATGTTATGTCCTTCTACCTACAAACCCACTGCCATGTGCATATAGGGAAGGAAAAGGCTCGATGCAGAGCGCACATGTGTTATGTCGGCTTTAAAAGATAGAAAGGAAATAATTAAAACTTCCCCATCCCCGTTTTTTTCTGTGAAAAATTAATCTATCCCATGAAAGAATGTATCAAATGTCGGAAAAAAGGCATGTAAATATAAGTCTTGACCATTCACATGGACAAACCACTTATTTTATTTATTAATAGTTCATTTAAGATCATAATATACATTACTTTGATTTAAATGAATTTGTTTCTAGCTTAAATATCAATTTAATTTGTAAATGTCTTCGAGAAATTAAAGTGGCAGTGGAAAGAGTTCCATTGAATCGAATTATCTGGTTCTTCTTCTTGAGTTTTAAAGTCGATCCGCGCCATCTAACGGGTGCATTGTCGACTGCCGCTTTCAAATTGGTAGTTTCTTCGGGTTTTTCCTCTGGCTTTTATGCTTCCTTCTTTTCTGGTTTTTTGGATTATCTTTGGACTTTACAAATGTTGGTTGGAGTGGGCGTGCATAGTTATCTACTAGTCCCGTCACCACTAGTATTCCCCTTTGAATTATCTGGTTTTGCGTTTGGTAGATGTGACTTTCGATTTTAATTGCTGGCGCTAGATGGCCTGCCGGTATGCAGAGTCTGTTATAATTTCGTGCATTGCTCAAGTGGCGAGAAGTAGGTGTATTATAATATAGGTTCGAGTTATTCCGGTAAGCAAGCTACCGGGTGTGGCAAAGCAGAAAGCTGTTTCTGATCCAGTTCATATTTGCGAGGTAATCTGGATATAGTGAGAGGGCGAAGGAGAGTCACGTAGGAATACTCGAGAGAGAATGTGAAAGTCAAGCCAACGTCGCTGTGGCTATATTGGTTTTTCCATTCACGAAGTACATTGTCAGTGATTGTTAAGACCCCCGTATACCTTAGCTCGGTGTAGGCGGTACTTTGCAAGCGTAGAAACTTTACCGGCGACCAGAGCTGCAACGAGCGCGCTCGCAATGTCGCGAGCGACTGTGCGAGCGCGCTCATTTTCAATTTTTTGGGAGCGCGAGCGCGCTCATTTTCAATTTTTTGGGAGCGCGGGCGCGCTCTAAAAGCACTGCGCACATGCGCTCGTACAGTGGCGCCATCTAGTAATGAACATGGAAAACATGGAACCAAAACAACGATGAGTCGCTTGGTCGTTTCCTCGTGTTAGCGTGCAAACGTGTTAACTGTGCAAGTAGTAATTGCTTATTATTATAGCAGGACATTAATAAGTTTTGCTACACTAAGACGCAGATTCGCTTTATAATAGTTTGCGCTTCCACTCAGTAGATTGCAGTATTGAAAGAGCGCGCTCCTTTTTTAAATTGTGAGCGAAAGAGTGAGCGCGCTCGCAAAAAAAAAGAGCGAGTTGCAGCTCTGCCGACGACAAGCTATATGTTTCAATTTTAACTTTCTTATGCAAGGTGTTCGCAAAACACGAACAAACATCAGCGCCAACTGTGACTTTTTCGCATCAATAAGGCATACCGGAGCCTTAAGGCCACGGTGTACTGCAAGTAGTTGATCTTTGTGTGAAAAGATGGCACTAGTGTCAAACCCCACAATATGTCAAAAAGAATGTAGCAGCTTTAAACAACATTTTTAAACAGAAATTTAAAACAAAATTAATGATATAATTGAAAAAATCCTTTCTTGAAAATATCTTAATCAAACTATATTGGTAGGCTGCGTCAAAAGATTTAGATACATGATTTATTTAAACGTTTCATGAGATCATGACTTGAATCAAGTTTTGAAAATTTACTTCTTGTGAAGGCAGCCGGTCTAGTTAAAAATCGGTCCATTTTGCAGCGAATTTTGCCACACTATTGACTTCAAATGTTGTTGGTATCTGGTGAAAAGGAAAGTATAAAGTTTTCAACAGAAATCAAGGGATTTAGGCAGAATAACTAGTAAGGATAAATGTGACAGGTATCTCCGAAAGAGTTGTTATTAGTGAGCGCGATATTAATTGTTATACGTGAAGTTTACGCGTTAATCGTGGTATCGCCGTTGATAACGGATCCTTTGCCTGTACTATATCGCACACTGTTAAAAAGGGCCCCTAAAACCGGGGTGTAACGACCTCCTAAAATTGGTAGTTACTACTCAAGATGGGTACCT
>RJJA01000629.1:0-20759 GCA_003724045.1 Lepidurus arcticus | reverse complement strand
ATTATTTTGAATCCAATGTTTGGAGCTAACAAAGTTACAGAAAAAATCCAACACATTTAGAAACTGTGCGCTAGACCTAACCTTAACTTAAATATCCAAGAGACTTCTGTGCATATATCGTTATATTCTGCGAACAGCAACATCCAACGCCAACTGGACAGAAAATGATGTTAGGCGATCACGTAAAGCGCGCTTGTGGAACGTGTTAAGCAAGCTTTGTAGTTCTTCGTGCCAAATACGAGTTATTTCATATTCCGCTCCATACGTTTGATTTCGTAACTTTATCTGCGTAGTGTCCCACATATTCTTCCGGCTTACACGGATCGTGACTAAAGTCAAATCCTGGGCTTGATGGGTTGGCCTGGCAATTGTTGTATATGATATATTTATGCAGATTTTCATGATGTCATTTACATTTGGAAATTCGCGAGTAGCCAAATTGCATCACCACAGTAGAAAAGGATGTCCTGCAAAAGAACAAGTTATGGTATTTCCCCGTCAGAAGCTTTTAGTTACGACTAACGAAATAATTAACGATGTAAGCCAATTTTTCGACAAGACAACCGGGTACTATATTGCAAGGCAAACCAGTTTTTCACGAAGCTCAGTTCAACGGAAAAAAGTATTGAATAATGCTTGTTAACCACGGAATTTCCTTAAAAGCCGACTAAACATTACTTGCATTATCTACCTACCTAACTAAAACAATCAAAAACACCTGCAACACATTTGTTTAGCGATTTACGTAATGAAGTTTTGAGCGAGTCTAGATTAACTTGAGGATTCCAAAATACAATGTTAAAAAGATTAGAAGAAAAAACCCCTGTTCTTGTACGTCCTAGTTTTGATTTTGTTAAGGCAATTACGCGGAATCCCACCCAAAAAGGGACTCGTTAATAATCAAATCCTTGCTGCCACGCTTACATGCCTCTCCTGCAAAAACCTTTCGCCACTGAGCTGTCGAAACTCCGAATGGGCCAAGAGCGACAACTGATGTCTTGGCACCTCATCATGTTTATCCCCGTAACCAATGCCATTACGAATTGCCGCTACAACCAACGGGGAACCGGGGTCCTATCCAGAAAAATGAGCATCAATCAAACCTCTCCTTACAACAAAAACAAACAAGAAAGCTACTAAAAATTTAACAACCTACCTCGTTCACAACATCAACCACAGACTCTTGATCGCTCCGATAACCATCGCTATCCTAGCAACAAAGATAAAGAAAAACGAACAGCCATCAAAACTCGGAATTTATAACAGGATAAAGAGTACGTCCCAAGCTCGCTCGTAATGAAGCGTGATTAAAGATACTTACTTCGAAGTCCGCTTTCCCGAGCTTGTCATTAGTAACTGGTTGCGCTAACCAGGCCTGGACTTCTTTGTGAGACTGGAGAGCTGTCAGAGACCGGCACTAGAGCCAATGGATTTAAACATTAAATTAAACTGCGACAATTAATCCGCTTTGGGGGTTTTACTTCAACTATAACAGGGCTCCGCGCCGAGCAAAATGCATCTCGCGGCTTCTTCCGGTCGCGCTCATGGTCCCTTTGGCTTGACGCAACTGGGTCGGACAGATGGTTATTGCTGATGCCACTGGCCATGGAAGCATTTTGCATCGGGATCTCAGGCGTGATTCGTATCAATGGCTGAAGTCCTTCGTGGCCTGCAACAAGTACCACTGGAGAGTTTCCTATACGTGGCGACGTACAAAGTTCACCTGGAGTACTGGGAACGCTGACACCTAATCCCGAAGGACTCCTTGCAAAGTTGGTTGGGTGCACGACGGAAGGCAGGAATGCAGCGCCTCGCGATAACGTATGTCGAGATGAATCGTTAAGCTACATCACACAACAACCCACAAACCATTAGCATAAGTCCATAGAAAACGTTCTTATTCTCTTTAAGTACCCCATTAAATCCGTTCAATTCATTCATGGAGACTTGCTTGGCTCGCTCCACTGCTGCAACGACTTGCTGTTGGTGCTGCTGCATAAAATGGGGACAAAAAAGACAAAGAAAAGAGAAAATATAGAAGTATACGCATGAAGACACACCAGGGCCAAGCAATTTGAATCCCATTACTTCAGTGGAAAGGTAGGGCAGTATCTGCGCAATTATAGTGTTTAGACGCTTCGCAATTTCGGTCTAGAAAAAGGAAAAACGAGATAAAAACAAAACAAAGAAAATGTCTGTTAGTCATCTTTCATTTGCCGTTCAAATTCACATATCTTATCTGACGTACCCGTTCCTCCCTTTTCTCTATTAAGATAAAAAAGGGACCGAAACTATACACATGGTTTTCCTTAGTATTCTTTTTAATCCGAGTTTAGCGAAATTAAAAAAAAAATGCTATCAGTATCTTTCTAGATGCGTGCTAAAAACAGTCAAGGTAAAAGAAAACCGCAAAACTAGTTAAGAGTTGGCATTAGCCACTCCCATTAAATACTCGCTCCGCATTATAGCGAATTTGCAGTTACAAAAGTAGCATAGCGAATTCCCTCGTCGCAATAATAAAAGAATCTAAAAGGATTTTTGTAGCTAACAAGCGTTGTTGACCACGTCAGTCACACACTACCATAAACTTAAATGAAAAAAGGAAATGAGTTTCTACTTGCCTGTTTATGCATCTCCATGTTCAATCCATAGGACATCTCGTAATACTAAAAAAGTTAAGAGGAGCAATATCACTAAAAAAAATAAGCTCATAAAACTCCCAAGCTAAACGGAAGGTTTTAAAAAAACGGAAAATAAAAAAGATTTCTTACCGTAACGTAGTGACGCTGCATATCTGCCTTCTCTGCCGTAAGTTTGTCGCAATCCAACTTCAAACTTAAATATTATTAAATAGGTATAAAAAATTAAGGTTAAAATACAAAACTACACAGTTTTAGCATTTTTTATAAGAAATATAATTGTAGTTTTGATCTTTCTTTTTGAGACAAAAATAATGAAAAATAATAAGCAATCAAGGAGCGGAAAAACACAGCCCTGAGAGTTTTACATGGAAGTTTTGCAGGGGGAAATAAATAAGCAGCAAAAAGGTGGACATTTGCAAAGGCAAGCTTGTTTCACCTTTGATACTGCGTCTGTAGAAACGATATTTCTTCTTTTACGCGCTCAAATGTGCTATACACTGTATGATTCGGAGGCAACGGCGGCGTAGGATACCGCGTTGGCGGCACCACTAACGATAAAAAAAGCCGTTGGGAATCACAACAAGGCCTTAAATTGCCACGCCAGGCTACATTCGCTCTTCATTCTGATCTTCGGCAAGCATACGATTGGTAACTTACCAGCGGTACAGATTGTGATGGTATGACAGTCGGTAAGGACTGAGGAGCCTAATTCTGAGTCTTGTTTCGCAGGCTCGCCTAATTCTGAGTCTTGTTTCGCAGGCTCGCCTAATTCTGAGTCTTGTTTCGCAGCACGACGTGCAGCAACCTGATTGGCATTCACTTTTCTTTTTCTGGGGACCAAGAAGACAAAAAGACAAACAAAACGTGGCATAAGAAGATGCAGAAGCTTGTGAAACTTGTGGTGCTAAGTGAAGTGAGAAAAATTGTACATTTATTCTTATTATTATTAAAAATGTGTAAGTGAAATTAGTGAACAAGGGTATTCACAGTACTCTTTAAACTTACTGCATTGTCCCCAAGCACGCCACACAAGTGCAATTTTTCCAGTTGCAGTAGCGTTTGTGGTTTTTCAAGTCCACTACCAATCCGTGATTTCGGCATAATGAACATCTCGGAACGCGATTGCTGGCTCTTGGAGAACTTCCGCCCACAGAAATATCTTCACCCTCCGAGTTCATGAATCGGAAACATGAAACCTTTTCAAACAGAGAAGCAAAACCGCAAATTAAGCAAACATGTGTTTTACAAAAGAAAACAAAAACACCAAAGAGTAAACTTCCACTAATAAGTCTTGGCGAACACTTTGCTGGTTCCCCAGTGCCAAGTTAGCACCACCGGGCGTCCTAAAGACAAACTCCTCGAGGTTGAAACCGAACAAGAGACCAATAATGAGTGATGAGATGAACGTGCTTGTTTTACTAAACGAGCCAAACAATTTTGGCAATGTGTGGCGGACAATCAGGTTTTGCTAATTCTATTTCACAAGCAAAGGAAATGTAACGCAAAAAAATAAATCTAAGTAAAAGAACTCCCATAGATGGCCAAAGTGCAACCAAACGAAGCTATCAGGTAATACTTAAACGAAAAGAGCGAAAGAAGATCCGCAAAAAAGGGCAAAGTGCCATATCTGGTTTCGGGCTCGTCTCGACAAAGCTTCAGGATCAGCTATTCAATTTCGCAACTCTCCTTCCCCTCTTTTTTCATCCTTTGTTTAATGGCATCACTTTTTGGCACGCACGCGCCTCTTGACCCAACTGACTTGCCACAATGTGAATAAACCAGTCCCTGCCCTTTTTTCTCCCCCTTTCGTCAATGTATCCCGAACTATGTCTTTATTATAACTATGTCTTTATTATATGGGATGCACACACAATTTTGCACTGTTAATATGCTAATTCAAACACACGAAAAAAAGGCGAAATAAATAAACGTGGGACTTGAATCGCCGGCGTTTCGTTTTACTATTACCTAAGGAGGTAAGTAAACTTGGATGAGCAGTTTGTATTGTCTTGCTCTTTTGCTTTTATATTAATCCAACGGGTTAAAGGAATAAAAAGGACACACGACAGTCACGTGCTGTGTCCCGCACAACACTGCTTCGCTTAACTTTTGGAAGAAGCCAGACAGCTTTGTACTGGGACGCTGCACACACCGCAACAAGACTTTGGCAGATTCGGCAAGAGCTTGGTAATAAAAGACAAAAAAGTACTCAAGAAAGTGAGGAGCCCGGCACGTTCAGGGTAGTTAAAACTCGGTACTCACAATGAACACTGGAATCCAGCAAGCTTAAGCAGCGTGTGGAGAACCCTGTATATTGTTTTTTGTTGGCCACTGTCAAACAGACACAACCACCCAACGAGAAGGAAAGGGTTGTACTAATGTCTCTGGCTGGACGCAAGTGTGCGTGTGCGTACTTGCAGATACGCGAGATGTATGTGTGTTACGCCATGGCACGCCGAATCAAGGGGGCAAAACCACGACTTCCAAACGAAGTTGTTGCTAAGGCATCTAAGACAACGTGTTACTCGCGCGAACTACTCGGACAACCAACACCAATAGTCGGATTACTAACTCCCAGGCAAAGATACTGGCAAGGCGTGCAATGTTTCCAACCTTAATAAAGGGCTAACGAATAAGAACTTTAGATGAAAAAAAACTAAATAAAAAGGACCGGTCTTAGTAGAGCGCGTTTTCTTTCTGACACTTACGAAAGGAGGTGGCCCACCTTAACTTGAACTCCGCCAATCTTCGCTTGGCTTTTGCACGCGAACTGACGTCACATCTCGCCTTGGACGTTTTCTTTTTTTTATAATAGATTCCCAAGCGAAACAGAAGTGCATTGAGTCCGTTTCTCTTCGACTTTGTTCCAAACAAAAAGTAGCTACTTTCCCGCACGTGTAATGGCTTTCGTCCCACTAGATTGGTTTGCAGAATAATTTGCCAAAAATCCGCGGATCTTTTTATCATTGTTATTCCACCTTAGTCCATCTCAAAGGACGATAGAATAGGCTCTTATCGTCATTATGCAGACTAGCGTAACTTCGATCCGGAGTTTTAATTTGGCACGACACATACACACTCAAACACACATTGAAGGTCAACAAGTTTTTGTTATTTTATTTACTTAAAAAAGCTGTTTCTTTCGTTTTTGCTGCGTTTCTTTTTGCTAAAGCTTTGAGCATAAAAGTTTTTAAGACTGGTCATATCTTGGTTCGCTGGCCTATAAAACCCGTAAGGTAATGTGAGCCTACGCTATTTAAAACTGCTTTGGCTCAACTGGCCCCTCTATATTTAATGTTTTTGCCCTTGTTTTTCTTTTCTTTTCCATAAGTTAATTCTTCTTTTTTAAAAACAAAAAAGAAAATATTATTCTCCTCTTTTTACCACCAAGTATGCTTTATAGTTAAGTTGCAAGGGGCAATAAGACGAGGAGATGAAGGGAAGGCGGAATTTCGGATAAGCTATGTTTCGTAATTAACCGTTGCTTTTTAAAAAGTGTCGAGTTTTTTTTTCTCTGCACTGACTTCTCGTATAATCATTGTCCATATCGGTTAGAAGCTATCCGTGTGTATAAACGCCCGAGCTCATTTTAGCCACGATGTGCTACTTCGGAATATTTATATATAGAATGCAGCGGTTTCAAATCTGCAAAGAAAAACCAATTGGCAATCTGAAGCGCGTGTGTGTGGGTTGTGCAATAACTGCACGTACAAGCTCACTTTTTCCCCCGCAAAAGTTGCCAAGGTTTCCCAACATAAGCAGCCAAATTGCATATTACGAAGGACGCCGTATTCCAATGGTCCAAGACAATTTTTAGAAAAAGAAAACGCAAAAAAGGCCTGTTAACCCAGCCACAGTCCACGTGTGAAAAGGTCATTGTGCTTATTCATGAGCCGTCACTTTTTTCGTGTAATTGCATCACCTCACCTGCTGTATATACCCTCCCCGGGTTTCTATCCCTTCTTGTGTTCTATTAACTAGCTCCAAACATGCAACTCGCTTCCCTTCATTTGGATTTGCCACCGCTGCCAACTCAGTTTCAGAATTGGAGGTCCCTTTTGCACGACTTGATTTGTTTCGTTTATTTCGCAATAGGCAAAAAATGTGGCACAATACAAAGACCCAAACGGTTTAAAAGCCAGGAAATAGTTTCCCAGTTCCTTTCTCACTTTATATTGTTGCCAACCAAAACTTGCAAGAGAGCTTTTGGTATAAGCTTTTCTCTTGTTTAATTAATTTTACGTGTATGTGCTTTACTTGTTCTGCAAACAAGCTTGCGGCCTGCGCTTTCTGCCTGTAGTTTCGGCATATACTACCAACGTTTTCCGGCTTAACTTTTTTCAGCCCAGTTATGCGTATGGTTGGTCGTAAGAAACTTAACGACCGGCCCTCTTGCTTAATTGCCGCATAGCTCAGTTGGCAACGGCTTAACAAAACCCTCTAGGAAAAGTACTAAAACTTTCGAAAAATTCAATAACCCAGAAGGTTTTTTTATGCAATTTTCATGGGTGGTTCCTCGTTGCTATATTCCGGTCTGGAAAAAGACACGACTCAACTTTTTCCCTTCCGTCCCATTGGTCAATTATGATGACCCCGAAAACAACCAAGAAAAATGGGACAATAAATTGGCAGCAAAACACAACTCCCCGACTACTGAAGTATACCATAGGTAGCAATTAGGTAGGACGGCAAAAGATTGAGACTATACTTGCGAAACCCTCTGCAGCAAGGTGGAAATGATTTGTCTTAGCAAGAAAATTTTCCTACCGTCACGAGCTGAGGAATGTTACATCACAATAAAATTATCAGCGGGACCTAAATGCTACGTTGCAGGGAGTGTACTTTTCTATCTTGACTTGAGCGTTTGTAGCTTTGTACAAAAAAAGCCTTGTTAAGGTGTTAAAATGGAGTAGGAGTAATAGAAAAATTGAATGCATACTTTAAAATCAACTACATAATGGTATTCCGTTATATGATCTTACCTGCGTTAATTGTAGCGTTTTACTACACACCTGGCTTCCGTCAAGGCGGTTAATTATACACATTCTTTAATTATTATAACGGACATTTTGAAGGCATGGCATTTTGCACGTGTTTACGTAGATTGGAGCGCTGCCATCGGCAAGGAAACGCAACTTTCAGATCCAAGAGCCAGCGCTAATTTTGTTGTTGATGAGACAGATCACGTTTGCACTCTCAATTATAGTGGTTCGTATGAAGGGTAGATTTCCGGATCGCTGAATCACACAGTAAAAATGGTTAAAATCATACGAACGCTCCGAAATAATTGGAAGAAATCTGTCTTTGGCGTTGGCGTGATTTCATTTGGTGTCAACTATGCCCGGAATTCTTACTTGTAAGTATAAGTAATTTTTCAAGATTTTGACCTTATTGAAACTAATACTTTCTCCTTCCCACATCTTAGAGAAGAAAAGCTTATGAGAGAGTACAGTATAGAAGCCAAAAAGTATGGCGATCAAATTATCCCAATACATGAGTTGCCTAGACGTGTAACTGTTCTTTTAAACCCAGCTGGCAGCTTTGGGTAAGAGCTTTACTTTACTATTTGATCTCTTAGGCGTATACAATAATTTGAGAAACATTTTCACAGGAAAGCGAGGGACAAGTTTGAAAAGTACTGCGCTCCGTTGCTCAACTTAGCGGGTTTCCAAGTCAACGTCATTCAAACTGAAGCTGAAGGGCAAGCCCGCGATCTCATGCAAGTTGTGAACAACACTGACGTCGTTCTCATTGCTGGAGGAGACGGGACACTCTCCGAAGTCTTTTGCTAAATTACAAAAGTAGCCAATTTAAAAGTTAATTTGCCATTTTTGTACTTCCCAATTAGGCCATAACAGGATTGCTACGACGTGACGATGCACATCAGGTTGCTAAATTCTGGCCTATTGGGATATTACCTGTGGGCAAGACGAACCAAACTGCCAAGACACTTTTTTCGCCCTTTAACAGCGACGAGATCAAGCTTATGGCTGAGAGTGCCATGGCTGTAATAAAGGATACACGGAGAGAAGTTGACGTTATGAAGATAGAAATTCAAGACGTAAATTCTTAAATCTTTCCTAACATTTAAGGCCTAATTATTCGTAAATGTGCTCTTTTCATAGGAAGATGGGGCTAATTGCAAGCCTATTTTCGCTCTAGCTTCCGTTAAATGGGGCATCTTTCGAGATGAGAAAGAAACCCGCGACAAGTTCTGGCTCTGGGGTCCCTTAAAGCCTTACGCGTCCATGTTTTTCACTGCTTTTCGAACACAGGGCAAGACTTGGCAATGTACTGGAACTTTAGCTTATACAGATCCTTGCCACGGGTGTAATAAATGTCGAGAGACACCTCAAGTAATAGCACGGCCGGAAAAGAGAAGGTGGTGGGAAGCGTTCCTATCGCGAAAATCCCCCGGTAACAATAGTTTCGCTCTCTTTTTATGAGAAACTTGAGTACTCTGGTTTAAAAAAAACTTTTTTTTTAGCCTCGACTGACATCTCTGCGGTAGACTACAGCAAGATTGAGAACCCTGATTGTGGTATTTGGAAAGAAACTAGTCTGAAAACGTTCGAGTTTAACATTGCAACAGAAAATGCAACAGGAGTGAAACTAGTTCCCAAAAGCTTGGAGATCGAAATCTGTAAGTAGCATAAAACTTCTCATTGTTCTAAATTTTAATAAATAATCGTGTTTTTGGTTTCACAATTTAGCTCCTGAAAGTATATCAACAATGGGCTTCATTAACGAAGGCTTCTCGAGGATTCACAAAAAGTCGAACGTTGCAGCTAACACTATTAATGCCCAGAGTGTTCGTTTAATACCCGAAATTCAGGTAAAGAAAAAATAAATAAAATAGAAACTGCTGCTTGAACCTAAATATTACAAATAATACATATTTTTTAAATACTTTAGGAGGGAAAGTCTTGGTACTCGATTGATCAAGAATCGTTTGAAGTGAAGCCTATCCAAGTGTCTTTATTGCCCCAGAAAATCGTCATGTTTTGTGCTCCGGAAAATCAGTGATCATTGTTGTTGAATACGGTTGTATGATAGTAAATGTTGAGATTACAATTCTTGCTTTGGTCTCGACAGTGATGGTCCCTTTAACTTTTCTTTCTTTTTAATTTTGTTGGGCTTAGAAATCACCGGCTCTTCGGTTGCATTGGATTTGTACGACTTAGAGTAAGGATTGACAAAGTTCGCGTCTCGTTCGACTAAGTTGAGCTCTTGGGCCATCTAGGTGAAGGTAAAAACACAGCTTAATTGACCAAAAAACTACCCGGCTTTTTTAAAAAAAAAGTCACGATTGCACAATACCAAATTGAGAAGCTTCTTGGAGGTGGTGTCTAGAAAAACAGTCTCGTTGCAGAAGCCAACGCTCCATTTAACCAATAAATCGTACTGCTGGTTCGCTCGGAGGACGGAATGAGTCACGTCGGGCAAATGCAAAAGGATTTCACCCAGAAACGCCGTGTTTTCCAACACGTTAACGAATGCTGCAGTGCAAAAAATAAATAATGAGTTCGTGAACGGATCAAAAAGGAACAAAAAACAGAAAAAAGTCTTCGAAAATATACCGTCTTTGAGAGACTCCTCGCTTGGCATCTCTTGGCCTGGAAAAAAACCTGCATTTTCGAGCTTCACTCGATTGTCGAGCATAACTTCGAAGATTTTGGGAATAATGGCTGCGACCAGCTTTCGTTGTTTGCTTGCATCCTTGAAATAAAGTATGCGGTCTACGGCTTCTTTATGATCTCTGCGTCTCGCTTTGAATAGCTTTTGAACTATAGGTCGAGGTTAAGGAATGTCTCATGGAAAGTACACGAAAATAGGAAGTAAGGCTAATATAGGAGGCGCTCATTAAACGCGTTTCAAAGTTCAACAAGCTCCACAACTGAAATCTATTCTTAGGGAAAGCCTTAGTCTCTGGAACACCGGCGAGTACTATTATCGTACACAGGTCAATCACGAATCAAAAGAAAGAAGAAACCCTGCAAAAAAGGTGCGTTTCTCTTCGCTTAGAAACTATAAACATAAACACAATCATACAAGTAAAAAAAACATACCTATTTCACAATTCGCCAATGCCAAATGCATTCAAGGTCATGACTCGAGCAAAAGGAAAGCGAGTTACGAATGACAAATGAAAAGTTTTCTTTCCTTTTAACAACGACAAGCACTCAAAGCCAAGGAAAGTCAATGCAAACGAAGCGTGTAGTGAATACCGCGAAGGGTTATAATTCTTGCAAATCAACAGGCGAAAAGGATACAAAGTAACACTGAGTCATCTTTGGCAGCTGCGGTTTCGTCACTCGCAGAAACAATGGAACAGCATAAAACGGCACTAACTACCCAGCACGCGATTTCCATGATAAGCAAAACAAATGCCAACCGGACACGCGGCACAACACGAGGGAATTAAATTAAGCAAGTAACTAATTTGTCCTTTACCAGATGGCGCCAGTTACCGTCTTCCCGCTCCAAAAGAAATTAAACTTTTAACTTCATCTTTTCTTTTACGATTTGCAGTTCATTGAAAAACGATTGTCCTCTTGAACCTCAAAAAGCAACTACATAATGCAGTCAAAGGCTAATTACTGCTATGATTATGCAGAATCATGTCCACTTCCTTTCTTTTGCGCCCCGGTGCATGCAAAGTGGCCCTCACAATAAGCTCAGTCCGATACAAATCACATACATCATCGTATACTTTGCTGAGCTGCTTTATATGCAAATTGCCCTCTTTCTTAGGTCAACTTGAAAGAGTCCCAGACCTTATTCTTACCTCTAGCCTTAATATGCGCTTCCCCAACTTAAAGCTATAATTCTTTGAAACAAGATAGCGGATAACGAGGGGCGGAGCCAAACTATTGGACATCGTACCTCATAAATCCGACGGGAAGCTTTAACACTATGCAAACTTGAAATATGGTTCGTAATCCTAGAGAAAATTCAATAAAGTATTATTTTCAAACCATCTATTTCACTTTACTGTGGATTTTTTACCTTTTCGTTTTCTGCTTTCCCCCAAACACCCCATATTGTTCCCTATACCCGGATTTGAATGGTCGCCTGTTTTCTAAAATGGTTCCACATCCACCTCCCGGAAATTAATTGTGGTGTAAAAGAACGTCATCTTTCACTTTCTAAAGCGTAAGAAACATCGCCCCAGCTGTCAGGTTTCCATCCCACGTGCGGCAGTAATGCCTCTCTCTGCAGAAATCCCAAGTGCAACACCATCCATCATGAACAAACCTAAAAGGTTTCACTCTCTTACTTGTCCGTGTGATACGGCATTCATACAGAGAACACCTTGCACACCTGGATAATAAGTGTCACCATAGTTACCCATGTTTTCAATTTCTTTTTCCTATACCAAAAAGAAAGCGAAATGGAAAACAAGTTTGAAAAATACATTCCCTGCTATTTTCGTCAACATCCAAGGATAATATGTTACTTTTCGTAAGGATTACATTTGTAAACATTACCTTACGCCTAAAAGGAATCCTACCAAATATGTGCCCTCCACATGAATAAGGAATAAATGCATCCGAGCATGTACCCACGCACTTTGAATACTAAATGCTGTTAATAACTGCTTGCAGAATTACAGACTTCAAATTACAACTCAATTAGCTTCCTTGTAGCACACTTACGCTACAGGAATTTGTGGAAAATACCCCCGAGCCAAACCTGGGAAAGGCAAGAAAAAGATATATACAGGTTGACACCGTGTCGTACGGCGGTAGTAATATTGTCTCAGGTGCGGTATTGCGTGGGGAACGCCAGGTAGAAATATCATCGATGCCTTTCCACCTGCTCGGCGACACATCTATATCCCCCACGAGAAGCAAACCTTCCGCTGTAATCAGTTCTTCGGTTTGTTTTCTTGGGAAGGTCTATTGGGAAGCTAAAGCTTAAAAGAAATAGAAAAATAGAGTAAAAACCCACAAAGGAATGATTATAAACAAAAAGGTCACAGAGAATTTTCTGCTCTTGGTTAGTTAGCCCACAGAAATTTTCAGTCAGGACGTACGGATCCAAGCGAAAGAAAGTGTTTGTCATGGGTGAGTGCGGTCAGTGTGAAATGGACACCGGGGAAATCCTGGTGAGACGCCTTTGGTCAAGAACAAGAGGTTTAGAACCACCAGGGAACCACAAAAATCTCGACCTCCGGCGAACACAACAGTAGCAGCGGAGTAACTCTGCTACTTTGGGTATGAAGAAAAGCCCTGAAAAAGCTTCCCTGACTCGAAAAGAGACCACGCCCCATTTTTTGGCCAATCCACCAATAGGATTCGTCCTTTTGGCGGAGGCCACACCCCTTTTCGCCGATTTTTCGAAAAATCACGTAAAAATTTCCCAAAATTTCGCTTTTATTTCAAAAATTGCACAGTAAAAATGAAATTGTTCAAAACCAGATTTTACGGGGAACGTTTAGGGTACAACAAATAAGCAAATAAGGAATTGTGGGGGGGGGGGGGCAAGCATTCCGTTGCATAATTTTGGATCCAATGTTTGGATCTAACAAATGCCACATAAACAAAAATTCTTACAAATTTGGAAAGTGAGCGATAAAGCAATGTTTGGAGTGATACATTTTTACAAGAAAGCCAAAAAAATTGGGAGAATAAGCGTTACCCTTCCAATAAATGGGGCCTTCCAATGTGGCAATCTGGCCTTAACGAACAACAAAGCAGTTGGTAGGGTTGATAACTGAAACGTAATGTATATGTAACCAGATTCACAGCCAGAAGAACAATTGATTGCGTGAAAAGCAGCAAGGTTTAAATCGTTATGCGGAAAACCTCATACATACCTTTACATCTGAACACCTTAAACTGTATAACTTTGTAAACCGAGGAACGAACGCTACAAACCCCTTGCCCAAACCAGAAGGCCATTAAACAACACCTAAGAAAAATAATTTATAAGACATGAAATCCATATAAACACCCAGTATATCACACAGATCTTAAGAGATCTGCGTAATTACGTATTTAGTACAAGTTAGAAATACAGTACGCTATCAAAATAAAGCTTAAAAACACAACTATACCAAAAGTTAATCACAATATATTCCATCTCAGCGTCCAGCTCGTTCGGCTGCGCGAGCACAACTGAAGTGAGGCAAGGCAGCAAGCTGGGTAGGGCGCACCTTGTGGTCAACTACCAATTGAAGACTTTATAAGGGGTCATCCTATAGTTGCAACCAGCCCTTGACCCTTTTCGTCTATAAAGTGATTATCATGTAAGGTAATAAGAGCATTCTTACTTCAACTTCCGCTGTGAATAAATGAGAGACTGAGAGACTACGCAATTTTCAGTTAATGTCTTTCCCATACGGCTATACGCAAAAGACCACTCAACAAAATTATTTGCTGCGATGCGCTCTTCTTGCAGCACAACAATGCTTGTCAAGGAACCGATTTGTTTTAATAAGCAAGTTTAAATCAGTACAAATGACAGAGACGGTCACGACGCTCAAGCTGCTTATTGGGGAACTGCACTTGAACTTGGATTCCAGCCAAGGAGAGTGACTGTGGCGTCGACGTTGCTACAGAAAACAATTTGCCGAATGTAGTTTGGCCAACAAGATTATTTGCCTAATCGAGTTTATGAAAAGGTCTTGGCTGAGTAGCAAAATCACTTGGCACTGGCAATTTTTAGTACTTCAAAGGCTGCAAAATAGTACCAAAGTCGGCAAACCAGACAACTCGCTTGTATCTGATACAATTCTTTTCGGTATACAATTAGAAATAGATTTCATGAAACGAAAATAAAGTCAAATTAGCCTAGAAATCTAAAGTTTTTTACGCCAGTCAATTATTCTGCATAAAAAGAACCAGAGAATACAACAACATACCTCGGTATAGATTGTAACAAGTAATTAACGTAAAATTACTTCAAGCTGGCTCTCCATGCATATATGTTTCAAACATTTAAGCTCATATAGAAGGTCTCGGCCGGGAAGCCGAACTGGCACTGGAAGGCACTTCACTGCTTTGCTTGCAATCTTCACTGCTTTCTGAAACTGGAACTGCAGAAAGCGAAAAAAATTAGTCTTTGTTAACCCTCGAAAACTAGCATGTCGTCATGAACAGATCGTTCACCTTTGGAACTTGGAAGGCTTTCGCACAACTGGCGGGCTTTCAAGGCACGTCGCGAGGATTGCAAAGCGCGGAATTCTTGAAACCTCTGCTGCAAGTCTTGCTCTGATGTGGCTGCTGCAGGGGCTGTTGGCTCCGTAATTTCTTCTGACACGTCTTCATCCACTTCCTAGAACCCCCCGAAAGTCTACCGTTACATAGAGAGGTTTGGATGGTATGCAAAACTCCTATACTCTCATACGTCACCTGAATTTCGTCAAAGGTGACTGGCTGAGTTCGAAAACGCCCAGTCGCTCCTCGATGCATACTTTTCTTTTGCATCCTACGAAAGGCTTGCGGAGCCAAATCGCCCGTAAAAGCACCCGTTCCTCGATGCAAACGCGAAAGGTGTTCTGGATAGACAGCATCAATATCTTTCCGATAGAGATCTTTGCCAGCCATAATGGAAAAAGGCACACTAAAACTTCTGAGAAGAGCTCAAGTCACTAGCAATAACTTGGGATCTCCTCCCCGACGTTACAACCACAGCTTTCGTTGAAACTATTCCGTATCACACAAGAAAAACGGTCCTAGTAGCCAAAACCGCACAGAGATCATACGGTTAAATCAAGTAAGTTAATAGTAAACGAAAGCAAGGTAACTTACTTGTGAAGAAGTTTAAGATTCGTAGAAAATTTGAGCTTTTTGCCCGTCTTAAAATAGTTGCTGAACTCGGGAGCGACGAAAATCCTCGCACAAGACTCCCTTGTAAGTCTCTCCAAATGACAAACGAAGGCACAAATTAGTACAAGCGTAATTTCCTTCCCCCAAACGGAACTGGTACTACCTTGTGTAAGAAAAGGCACTTTTCTCCGGCCACGTACGAAGTTGGACTGGAAGAAAATGCTCTAACCTTTCCTGTGTTGGCACCGCGTCCCATGTTCTAAATTTATCACAGCAGACTTGCGACGTCGGCGGCGTCTTTTACTTAGCTTCGTCGCCTTCAACTCGACGCTTCTTGCATGGCTCTTTAGCTACCTTGCTCGCTTCGCCTCTACTTGGTCTCATTTGCAGGACACATCCTCTCCCTATGCGGCATCGTAATCGCTTTTTTAAAAGACATATCCACCCACCGACGAAGATACTGTAAAAGCATCTTTGACCCCGATGACTCGACATCTTTAAATACGTCTCACTGGCTACACAGAAAAAAAATTATAATCTTTAAGACTTCACGGATTTTACCTGAGCACGAGGAACGCGCATGTCTGTGTGTATGCCAAACTGGTGTTTCTAGAGCTAAACCGGATCAATGCAGGCGAGGAAGTTTCCTTTTCACATGACTTAGGGGTATCACAAAGCTCTAAGGTTGAGGAAACGTCGTCAAAACGCTGAGTTTTTAAGTGAAAAGGAATGGGTCAAATTGAAAGTGGTCACCCTAGCAGTCCCACGACAGCCTTGTGTAGTAGTAGTACTGGGGACAGCTCAAATATGGAAGACGACTGGTCGATGGCATTGTCAACATCAATTGACTTGATGGTCATCCAGAAATTGGTCTTGCAAGAAACGCAGGTGCTACTTCAAGTTGCAAAACTCTCTTACGATGAGTTGGGCGAACAGGTGGCCAAACTGAATACAATGTAAGAGCAAGTTCCTCAAACTCCTAAACAAACAACAAATTCCATGTAAACCTTGGGCTGTATGTGTTTCCCTTGCCAGATCCAAGATCTTGGTAGACGACCAGGACAAACAACTCTTTTTCATCATCAAGAAAGGCTCGGATGAAGGAGTCATGTGGAAAGCCACTGTGCGCATTATTTGTGCCAAAACAGACAGCGCTACTCGAGAGATTGAGGCCTGGCGAGCACTTAATCTTAAACAGTTTTTAAAAGTAAGCCTTACCCAAAAAATAGTATTATAGTTCATCACTTATAGGAGTGGCTCTCATTCTAGCTATGCAAAACTTTACACAACCATGCTTCATTCTCTGGACACACTGCCACAGACCGTGTCAAGTCGCCTATCGCCTCACCAGACAGCCAACAATTTCTGCCCGAGTCTGTTTTCCGATCTCCACTTTCCACACATTCCTTGCTAGAAGAAGCCAGTGGGGAAACTACAGACGCAGACGAATGCTGTATTTGTATGGAAAGGAAGGCTGGGGTTATTTTACCTTGCACACACGAGTACTGTGCCGTCTGTATAGAGCAATGGTAAAACCCTCCCCTTTTCCCACCCATCTGAAACGGTAAAAAGAATCAAAGGCAGTTAATTCAAGGTCTGTTTCTAGGAACGTCAACAACAAGTCTTGTCCGCAGTGCCGCGAGACACTGGAAAGCACAGATGACACATGGGTATTATCAGACGCTCCATCTTCTCCGGAATTACTGGCTGAGATGCGAAAGGCTTTGTTTAGTGTTTTTGACTGATGATGACTATGCTTCCCTAATCTTTTTTTTTCAAATAAAGTTTTTACTCAACCACATGTACAGGGCTCTGGCTCTATGGCTTCCACAGCTAAGCAAATTCTCGGGCATTATAGCACTTTTTTTACGCTGTTGGACCAGTTGCAACGTTGGGAACAACGTTTGGTGGTGCTGGCTTTTCAAACTCGTTAAGTTCGGCATCGTAATAGTTGAGAGCGCGGAAAGGTTTGAGTTCCCAAGGAACGCGATCTTCCATTGGCGTAAGAGAAACATTTAAGTCCTCCAAAGTGGGCAATTCGGCCAAAACATTATCCGTGACATGTTCCTATGCGAAATAAAAACAAGAAACAGTTTGACGTTTCTCAATGAAAGGACCTAACAGTAATACAGATTTAGTTATTACCCGTTCAACTTTGTCCCACACAAGTGTGTTTATTGGAAAGGATGGTGAAAACTTCTGGGTAAGGCTGATTCGCAATTTAAATAAAGGATCGTAGCGCAAGTCGTAACGGTAATAACCCCATTCTTTATCCTTGCGCATGACGCGATAGAACCAATCTACCATTTCAGACAGCAAGTAGCGTTTCGGGCTATGAATACATGAATTATTTTAACACATCTCAACACTTGAAGATTGTTATATGTTAAATGCAAATATATGTTAAAAGCAAATTACCCGACAAATTGGTAGGTTTTGCCCTGACTCTCTGGATCTTTCAATACTTGGAGAACTCCAGCAGCCACGTCAGAGACGAAAACTGGCTGCTTGACGGTTTTCTCACCCTTGTTCCATAAAGGCATTGCACGGAACTGCCGCCGCCAAACACCAGCATAATACCTACATCAGCCAGTTGTCAGCCAGGAAACACACACAAAAAATTTACCTTAGGAATCTATCTTCTTGACCATAAATGTCACTTGGTCTGATAATGACTGCATTGGGAAACTCTTCGCGTACAAGTTGTTCACCCTTCCATTTGCTGGCTAGGTATTTGGATCCTCCAGGCAGGATTATGCTCTAGAACCAATGACACGACATTAACAGATCTTAATAATCATCTTTCGCTTTTTACTTCCGGATGTTCTTGAGCGTTCATCGTGGAAAAGTGTACGAGCTTTTCTACTCCACATTCTTTAGCAATGCGCGCAATAGTCTGGGCTCCTTTGGCGTGAACGTCATCGAAAGTAAAGTTCATCGTCTCCCAATCACGACCAATTAAATTGATGACCACGTTTGAATATTTCATAGCTTGGTACAAGGATTTTTCATCCTTTAAGTTGAAGGGCTGAAACAAAACTTGACCAAGATCGCCGCTGAGTTTAAGGCGTAAAACCTCGTAATGATCGCCACGGTAGGGAATAATCATCTACAAACACCGATATAACTATAATTAGCTCCAGGCTCTCAAAATCACCAAATCACCTGTGTTCCAGTTTTCCCTAACCGGTTGCAAATGTAGCGTCCAACGAAACCACTGGCTCCAAATACTGTGGCAGTAACTCCATTAAAGCTAGATCGACCTCCAGTTCCTCTACGAAGGGATTCAAGCCTGCTATCCTTGATGATATGGGCTTCCGATGCAGTATTCGACGCTCGCCGGGATTGCGGCACACGATTTACAAAAGCGGTAGCCGCTGCCCCAAAATAGGGAGCTATTTTTAAATTAATACTGTAACATTAGTATTGATCTTAATGTCTAATAATTATCGCTAAATAATTACCATTTTTGGGAACAACTACAAAGCTCTGCACCGCCATTTTTGTTTATATTCCCAATACAGGAAACCATCTAGCGTCTGATAAGCTAGGCTAGTTGTCGCAGTAAATTCGCACCAGTGCATTTTTCGTACACACGTGTCGGTAACTAGATAACTAATTGCATTTTGCAATTAGGAATGTCAGTGTACCACGATGAAGTCGAAATAGAAGACTTCGAGTACGACGAAGAAACTGAAGCATATTACTATCCCTGCCCCTGTGGTGATCGTTTCGAAATTACCAAAGTAACGCGTTCGTTATTTGCATTTTACGCATACAAATTTCAATTTACTTACCTTTACTCTTGCTTTTCCTAGGAACAACTCGAGTTTGGAGAAGACGAAGCAACGTGTCCTAGTTGTTCGCTTATAGTTAAAGTTATATATGACAAAGTAAGCAGCAAATTCAGCCGTCAAAAGCTATAAAATAACTAAAACTACTGTTTTTCTCAGGATACCATTTTCGCAGGCGAAGTCGTAAAAGCGTCATCTACTGAACAATTGACAGCCACGTAATTTACGTTTAACCATGGGTGGTCGTGGTAGAGGAAGGGGAAGAGGTACTGGCTTGTCTTTCAACGTGGAGCAACTTGGTTTTGGAAGGGGAGAAGCATTACCCGGTCTCGTCACTCAGCCACCACCTACTTTCCCACCTTTGGAGAATCGCCCGTTACCAAGCACAAAAGAGAGTTCTGAGGATGAATACCATTTGATTGTGCGCAACCATTTTCGCTTTGCAGCTAACAATTCCCCCTTTTATATTCGGTCAACCAGCACCACGCGTGAACTGCCAGTTTCTTGGAACCGATTTCCAACCGAACTTCGTCCAGACACCAAGTCAAAGCGGAAGATAGTTAGCAAACCTTTAGCACCCAAGCTGGTGAAAAGAAAAGTGGCCGATATTGGGTCCCGTTTGGCTGAATTGGAAGAGAAGGAAAAGCACGATAGCGAAGGCGAGGAGGACAAAAAAGAAGAAAAAGACGAAGATGACGAGAAGAAAGAAGATGTGGAGGAAGAGGAACTTGCAGATGAAGACGAAGAAATGGACGAGGGTACTGATTATGTTAACCAGTATTTCGACAATGGCGAAGATTTTGAGGAAGATGAGCCGGATGAAGGGCCAGTCTATTGAGAAGTGAAAATACACATACCTTATATAAAAACACTTACACCACTTTTACGATTGCATAACAGGGCGCGCTTCGACAGCTTCGAGTTGCTTGTTGGTACTCGAAAAGCCAGTACCACCCTAATAAATTATGATTATTTGTATGCCTAAGAGTATTCTAAAGATTTACTCTTTGCAAGACTATTATGTCACTGTCTGTGAGTTTTTCTGAAGTCAATGGGTTGATCATATCCTTTTTAATAATCTTTTCTACGCAATCCATAGTCACCACATGTCCCCTAAGATAAAGTGAATGTACTAATAACAGGAACCTACATACATTTTTGTAAGATACTTACGATGGTTTTAAGACAGCACACGGAACGGAATTACTCAGAATGTCTCTAGTAATGGGACACATGTACCGCACTGTTTTGCTGATGAGTGATTTAGATTTAGCTCCGGAGCTAGTTCCCGGTTTGTCATCATCTGGCACTAGTGTGAAATGAACTGGGATTACGTCCTTGAGTTTTAATGGTTTTCCACTCATGGGACAATACACTGTTTGTTCCTACAAAAGTGACCAAATTAAAATTAGCCTTTTTTTAATCGATCTTCCTTAAAGGGGAAGTAAGGTACGAAAAAAAAATGTTCTAGAGGAGACCAAATTAAGTGTTCTGGCTGAAGAACCCCTATGTCAATTATGCATATTAACCGAGTAATTAATTATTTA